>JAVSBS010012406.1:51135-85271 GCA_033124195.1 Coracias cyanogaster
TAAAACTTCCTCCTTGGCTTTCTTGTAGGCCTCCTTCAGATACTGGAAGGCCACACCAAGGCGTCCCTGGAGCCTTCTCTTCTCCAGGCTGAACAAGCCCAACTCTCTCAGCCTGGCCTTGTAGGAGAGATGTTCCAGCCCTTGCATCATCTTCGTGGCCCTCCCCTATAGTGTAATTAAAACTCGGCTCATTTCAAAAACTACCCTTAGAAAAAGACCTTAAATTCAAGATAGCAGAGAAAGAAGTTTATGAATACAGAATTGTGCTGAACTCTTCACTTAATTGAAAGCTTTTAAGATGTTTTGAGGTAAGTAAGCACCACACAGTAGTATTTTAACACAGAAAGACAAGGCCTGATTCTCTTACCTCTGCTCGTATTAAGGTCATTGGGTGCCGCGTTCACAGCATGCTGTGAGCCTCAGCCAAGCCTGCCAACTTGACAGAAGACAGGGACAATGTCAACTGCACTGAGACATTGGTTGCCTTCAACGAGCCCTTTTTACAGCATTATTCCATTCAACTCATTCACTTAAGTCACGTTAATATCACAAAATCAGGTGCTCAGAAGGTTGGAAATGCCAGAATGGAGCCTGTCCGCATCCAGCGCGGTGCTCCCGTTGTGTGGATGCATCATGAGACAGACGCAATTATGTCATTAGTTTTTTTTCTGGCAGGCACTGATTTGTGAATAGGATTTTATTCGCTGTTTCATTTTATCTCCGTATCTGTTGGACTGTATAAACTCTTTGCAACTACAGCTGATAGCAGCCAAGCAATTGTTGTGCCGAAGCTGCAGCCCCCAGGCTCCCCTCCGTACATCAATGGCTCAAGTCTAATTTTAAAGGTGAAATCACATGTTAAAATCACCTACGTAACAGCCAATCCATAAACAGACAAAGCAACCAATCATAGAACCATAAAGGTTGGAAAAGACCTCTAAGATCATCAAGTCCAATCATCAACGCAACACTACCATGACCACTAAACCATGTCCTGAAGTGCCACCTCTACACGTTTTTTGAACACCTCCAGGAATGGGGACTCCACCACTTCCCTGGGCAGCCTGTTCCAGGGCTTGACCACTCTTTCAGTAAAGAAATTTTTCCTAATATCCAATCTAAACCTCCCCTAGTACAACTTGAGGACGTTTCCTCTTGTCCTATCACTAGTTAATTGGGAGAAGAGACCAACACCCACCTCTCTACAACTTCCTTTCAGGCAGTTGTAGAGAGCAATCACGTCTCCCCTCAGCTTTCTCTTCTCCAGACTGAACAGTCCCAGCTCCCTCAGCTGGTCCTCATAAGACATGCTCTCCAGACCCCTCACCAGCTTGGCTGCCCTTCTCTGGACCCACTCCGGCACCTCAATGTCTCTCTTATACTGTGGTTTATCAATAAACCTTAATGTTAAGGATCCTAATCATCATCTGGTTCGCAAAGGTCCTTTAACTTGGTTTGAGATGATCCAAGGCCACAGCTGAGAGCGACAGAGACTAAAATAGAAGCCACCAAAGGCAGGGAGGTAGCCAGGATGTAATGACATCCTATGGACTCACCCCAAACACCTGAGTGGAAACCACGAGCTCTGAGAATTCCAATCACAACCAGTGAGAATGATCTGCATTTTGCATCCCAGCCTAAAGACAGCATCTCCCATACAGCAGCCCCTTAGAAACAGCTCAGAGGTTATTCCAATATTGACTTTAAGACGACAACAATTTAGGAAATCATCTATAACTTCATACCTCATCTCTCATAAGATTCAAAGCGCACTTGCCCAGCTTGACTTATCCACAAAACCTAGAGCCTAACCAGTAGGTATGGCTTCCCAGAAAAACTAAACTTATCTTCTGGTTGCAGCAGGCGATGGTACACCACAGTCCACACAGCTAACAGTGGGTTTCCCTGGTCCTGCACACCACCACGCACCGCTAACACCACCTCAGATCATCCCACGCTGCAGAGCATGGGAGCTGCACCACTTTCCAACACTTCTGTTCTAAACATAAATTTACAGCCAGCTATTGATGGACTAAATATGAGGGAGGAGACCAAGTCACAAGTCTGTTGTTTCATTTCCTCCGCCTCTTGGCATGTGCACTTAACCATAATAATGCATTTAATTTTGGTTTTGTTCTCAGAAAGAAATCACTTTGGACTTACTTTCCACAAAGTCCTTCTGTTTGATTTAGTGCACAACAGCTGTTCATTTCAAGAAGCTGTTGGAACAACGTTCATCTGCTCCCAGGTCAGACTACTGTTAAAAACACTCAGCATACTTCTAAAATGAAAAAAAAAAAAAAAATAAGCTTTTAAAAGTACAAATATTAAGCACTTTTGATAAATGTAAATGTGTTCTGGTCACTGCTGAGACTAATCCAAAGCACAAATCACCGCAGGTGTAACTTCACTGAAGACACATGGCTTTCCACCCAGAATAAATCTGGGCCACAGAATAAAGTCCACATGACCTAAATGGTAACTTGATCGGCAACGAGTGGCATGGGCAGGCTTGCACAGCTAGCATCAGTACTGCATTCAGCCCTCTGCGTTATTATTTACAGATGCTTCCTATGACACCAACATCCCTCCCACTCTTGGGGAGTGCTTCCCCAGGGCAGGAACCCCCTGAGTCTCTTCCCCGTGCAGGGAAGTGCGGCTCGCCGAGATGAAGCCGCTCTGCAAGCCCACGAAGCTGGGAACAGGGCACAGGTCTCTTCCTTGCATTGCAAAGCCCAGCAAAGCGTGGCACGGCCGGGCTCAGGCCAGAACCTGTTTTGGGGCCCTGGGCTGTACCCACAAGCCCTCGAGGTCTGGCAGAGCACGCTCAGCTCACTGTGCTGGGCTGCGGCACAGGCACGTGCAGCAGAAACATCCCAGGAATGATGCAAATATAAAAAACCTGGTTTCCAATGACAGCAGCAGAAAGCTCTCTGGCTGCCAGACCACAAACAAGCTGGAGACGTTTCCCTCCGTCATCCTACTTGACACGAGACCTGAGCCAAGCTCCTTCAGCTGCTCTCCAAAGGGTTTACCATGAGACTGTCCACATGTCTGATTCTCAGTTGCACACAGACCTGTCCTTCTACTGGCAAGGTGAAAAGGCTCTGAGTTATGAGGCACTGGTGTCAGCAAAAGCACTGTCTTGTGATAGGTCAGGAGGGACAACACTGACCTCCAATTTTCCAGCAACCCCAGGCTGGATTTTACACCAGACCAACAACAGCAGCAGCAGCTTTTGACTTCTCTGGAAAAAACGGAGTTGCTTTGAGTGAAGTACCAGGAAGGGCCAAAGCCCCAGCTGAGCTTCTCAGTAGCTGTACACCTTGGTTTGCCTAGGCATGCAGGCAGGACAGGGTGAGCTTCTCACTGTAGCTTGAGATTCAAACTCTTCTTCAGGCATAGACTGAAGGCCTGGTGCCTGGACCCCTCAAATTAGGGCTGCAAGGCAATTGCCATATCTCACTCATGGGCCATATCTCATGCTTTTCTCTTTTGCCCAACAGGTCAGCTAGCTTGCAAGCACTCCTGGTCCCAGGCTATGCAAGGAAAGAGGTCAGACTTACACACCCATTAACTGCACAGAAGAGTAGTCCTCTTCATCAGCCCTACCATGGAAAAGTTGTTACTTATATATCTGACGACAGTGGTCCGAAGAGCCAGCTCAGAGCAGAACCTCCATGCCAGCTGGCCAGTGTGGCCCCAGACACATACACAAAGGTGGATTAACTCCTTCTCCCAGGCCCAAGTCAACTGAGGGCTTTAAAATGCCCTCACCTTGGAAGCTTCATGAATGAGGTTAAGGGAGGGTGCCAGAGACCAAGTCTGGAAGAGGAGAAGATGGATACAATAAAGCTTAGCTTTTGGAAAGCAGATGGGCCCAAATCATGCAAAAAGGCTTTATGATCCCTCAAGCAGGAAATAAGTGATGACATACTGTCATGTTGCTGTGTCAACAGCTGACACATCACAGCAGGATAATTTCATGGACTCCCACATTATTTTAAAAGCTCGCTTCAAAATTGCAGAGCTAAGGTAGAGAAGCTTCAAGCCTTGCAGAGCAATGGCTCTGCAGAAGACTCACTGCTGTGGGAGATCTCAGTCTCTCAGGAATCATCTTGCACAGTGAAGCCGCAGCCAGCCCTGCCATCCACAGAAGGCATCTGGGGCTCACCACAGACGGCTGCTGATACAAGACCAAAGCACCAGCCTTCCTTCCCTTTCCCTCTCCAAGAAAACAGTACACTGACCCAAAACGTGTTCAAAGGGTTCATTGTTGTCTGGCCGGCACACGTGATGCTTGAATCTAGCCTGGAAGTCCTCAACGTTGTGGACAAAGTTCTGCATGTCTCAAGCAGGCTACAGCACTTCTGAGAGTCCTCTTTATCCTTAAGAGGGGCTTTTTGTTTGCTTTTAAGATTATGCACCAAAACCAAAACATTCCTCCCTCCTGCTGCTCGCCCTCTCTTTCTTATCAGTGGCATTTTCACCAACAAAATTGCTGGGCTGTTTTTCTAAGGGTCTGCATATTTACTTTCTCTGCTTTTTTTCAGCAGCGGGATGCAGGAGTCAAATCCTTGAGAACCGGCCCACAGGGTTCTCCCATGCTGGAAATCAGGAGAGATATCTCCAGGAAATCTTGGATTTCGTAGCTATGCCAACTGGAACTGTGTTTCTGCCTCCAGCAGTTCGCTCAGCACAAGACATGTACTTGGACATCAGCAGAACGAACAAAGACCATGTTCTCTACGAGCCTCAGGGAAAACCTACCCCTATTCAGCACAAATTCTGCAAAACCCATTTAATCTCTAAGGAACATCTCCATTTACAGCTTGGTTTCCAGCCCATGATATTTAGAGACAGCCTCTGTGTAGATGCATCTCCCATGTGGTTTTGCTTTTCAGAGTGATCTTCCCTTTGGAAGAAGTTTGCTGGAATTATAAAGTGAGCACATACAACCCTTTCCCTGCAAAGCAACACGTTAGGAAGCAGTCTGGCCTCATACATCAGAGTGGTTTTGCTCGTGAACCTATTCATTTACTCACACTAGCAAAACTCCCTCCCTGCTCCAGGTTAGTGTCTCCATCCCCTGCAGCAAGTGGGCACAGGCAAGCTTTACCAGCAGATCTGCTCTGAACCAGCTGCAGCACTGCTGGCCAAAGCGGGGAAGCAGGATCCTGGGCCATTGCCATGACTCACTCTTCCAGCCCTGCCAAAGAAGTAGTTTTGGAACAAGGAAGTGACAAGGAGATTTAAATGAGAAAGCTGGTGAAACAAAACAAAAGAAAATCCTCCTCAGCTCTCCTTGCTTGAGTCCAGCAAGGGAAAAGAGGAAAGGGTGTGCAAAGCGTGACAGGTGTCAGAGCACGGCATGGTGCTACACCAATAGAGGCAGACTGCGGCCAAGCAACCTCTTCTTCCACCCAAGTGAAATGACCCTTTCAGCATTTCACCACCTGCTCTAGTGGAGTGATGACCATGTCCACACTGCCACTGGGCATAAAGCATGCGAACCGATGTGTGGTATGGGCATGTCAACATGCTCTATAAGGTGCTGCCAACCACACTGGTGCTTGACGAGCTTCCCTCACTAGCCTCCAACACAATATTAGAAGAAGTAAAGCATGCCCCAGATATTTCCTCCACTACATATAAGGCTGAATGGCTTTGAGTCCACATACAGGTGTATGAAAGCATCAAGACTTAGAACAACTACAGTCAATGGCAGATCTCCTCAATGCTAAGAGGAGCTCAAAGTCCAATCACAGGTAAAAATACTCTAGGTTTCCCTATCCTTTCAAAGCTGCTCCCCAAGCCTTCTCTCAGTCTGGCAGATGAAATCCAGCTGTTTCTTACATCCTGGCCACATAGCTGCTGTGCTAGCCAGGCTGGCACTCCTGCTGCAGCACAGATGCAGAGACCAGGTGGGGCTCAGCCAATGGCTTTGCTCCCCTCCTGCTCACATTTCTCCCTTTTTTGCCATGGTGACCCTCCCAAGAAAGACCGAGCTGCCTCGGAGCATCACAGACAGGCTGGGTCACAGTGGTCCCTACACACCTTCTGCCCTCTGTGGCCAAGAGTAACTCCACAGCTTACTTGGGACAGCTGTATAAAACCTGCAGATGGGGAGAGGGGAACTTTTTAAGTTTCCCAGGAAGAAATCCATATTTCTCTTACGGTACTTTGACCACTGTAATGAGCGACTCTAACAAGACTCAGTCATATATTTAGCTGGCAAGAAGGCGTCAGAAGTACAGCAGATCAGCATGAAGCACAGCCCACAAATACCAACAGAAGAAATCTGAACCTAGGACGAGTGCTGTGCCCATAAATCACATTGCTGTGAAGAAACCTGGAAGCATGGGGATGCTGGTTCAGGCTAGCATTAGACCTGTAAGATAATTTCCTGCTTTGTGTTGGTTTAAGGCAGACTCCATTTTTCTGTCCCTCAGGTCGATGTCTGCTTAGCAAGATTAAACATATAATGTACTAATAATAAAGATTAGAAAATAATATACAGAACGCCACTGACTTGGACTTAAAACCATCACACTGACCCAAGAGACACTGTGCTGGACCCACCCAGCCACATCCAGAGCCTCAGTGAGGACAGAGGTGAGAGTGGTGCCAATGGCTGCCGTCAGCACCAAGCATGATGCCAGCCCACAGCAGCGTAGCTGTGGTACCCACAACACCAGGACGTGTGCTGGTAAGGCCTAAGAGCTCTTCCAGCAGGACTTGGTCACACGAGCTCAACATCAGCAAGGACGGTGTGCAGCTTCCAACATAAACCCCAACGTTACAACTCCAGCATTTGCCAGTATAACTTCTAGTTTAACAAGCAAAACAAACTACAACAATTAATTACACTTCCAATCATCAGCAGCCAGAGTTTCTAGTGTGAAACCTCTTCTGTTAATTCTCCCAGACAACTTTTAAGGTTGGGACTGCTAGGAAACAGAGACAAGTCACATGGACTGAGTCTGCAAGCCGAGGAGAAAGCGGGCTGGCCATGGGAATGGACCTGGACCAGATCTGAGCTGATAGAGTAAGGAGACCCTTGCCTTGGGATTCACAGTCATTACAGCATACACATCCCAGAGCAGTACAACTGAGTCAAACCTGACCCCTCTTCCAGTGCTTATGCCCCTTACCCAAAATGCTTCCTACAGGGAAATCCATTATATCCTGTCCCACACACACAGACTTTGCCCAAAATCCTTTGCCAAGTTTCAGCCCACGGCTGAGATTTGATAGCTAAGTTAATAACTTGGGAGGTGTCATTGCAGAGTAAGGAGGCTGATGAAGTCAGGCTCACTTTTTCCCACAGTCCTCTGTGCCTGGTAAGTGGGACAAGCATCAGGGAAGGGAAGAGGATGCCATGCCATGGCCCCTAGGAAATACTACTGCATGACTGGGCGGGCAAGCTGGATCAGCTCCCAGGCAGGCAGGACAGATACTGTCAAGCAAAGAAAAGGTCTGATTAGGCCTTTCTACCACTAATAATATCAAAATAGCATATTGCTTTCATTGGCAGTCAAGCAGAAAATGATACAGTGCAAAAAAAAGGAGAAGCCACAGGTGAAGTGGACTGGAATAATGTGGTGTCTGCAGGAACAACAGCTTTCAAGTGCCCTTAATAGTCAAGTTTTTCTCTTGGACATTGGGAGGTCTGTGAGGTCAACTCCTACTCACCACCCCATGGGAACCCTCCCACACTCCTGCCTTTGCATTTGCTGGTAAATTGGCAAGTGTATCTTCCAAGCCACAGCAAGCCCCAGGGAAACACGAGCCGGATGGTCCTCTCGCCCACTCGGATGTACTTGAGGAAGGACATTTACCTCCAAGAGCCATTACAGTGCACTTTCTTCAGTGCAAAGGGGAGCTTTTGGCTGCCATTTATCCCCAATAATTAATTGTGGCTCAAGAGTCTGACCTGTAGGCTCTCAGCTCTTAAATCAAAAGCTGCAGAAGACATCTTGTTGCAACACAGAACGACAGCTTAGACTTTGCCAGACTTCAACACCTTGGCTCTCCCACGTCCATCACACCCCACCTGACCCACAGCCCGGACAGACCTTGGGCTCTCTGGGACAGGGAGGGTTTGGTAACATGCCTGTACACTGATGAACAAACTAAAGCACTGACCTTTTGTGACTCCCTACTGCTATGGCAGCAAAAATAAATAAAAGCAGGAATACCAAAGAATTGAAGCAACTTACTGGAACTCTCTAGGGTGTTCCTAAATCAACGGGTTTTGGTTGGTTGGGGTTGTTTGTTTGTTTTTCCAGCAGATCCTGTGCAAAATGCAGAGTACACTATGGGAGGAAAGCAGCATATATATAAGCACATACATAGCAGGCACCCTGCAGTGGGGGGATAAAGGCACTGAAAATCTTCAAGATGTTCCCAGGCCACAGCTTCCTGAGAGCACTAGACCTCTTACCATCTAACACACAAGTGTGCTCACACGCAGCAGCAGGCATGTTGCAACAGCATGCAGACTGTGTACAGTGTTTGTACAGACCTACCTATATATAATGCAAATATCATAACAAGGGCAAACTGTATGCTTGGCCTCAGAGCTAGGTGGAAAGGATCAGTTTAGCAATACACCTCAACTCCAGAGCTTAAAGAGCTAGAGAGAGTCCTGAAGTATTCTACCTTTTCCTCTCTATGCTGAGTGTCTCCTCCCCCATCACCCTTTCCCCTAAAAGGCTGAATGTAAATCATCTCCCACATCACAAGAATAACTGAACAAACTGGGCTGCATCAGGGCTTAGCACACTCCCAAGCTCAGCCGTCCTTCAACCCAAACCTAGCAGCAGCAGAGCTCAAGAAAGTGACTGGAAACACTCAGGTTGTGAAGCTCAAGCCTCAGCCCACTCAGAGCTCTATTGAACCCGTGGCCCAGTGACTGATGTAGGGCCTGGGATGGTGGAAGAAGGCTTGGTGCATGAGCAATGCCAATTTGCCAGCCTGTGCAGGATGGGGGCTACAAAGGGTTAAAGGCAGGGACATTGGTGGCTGTGGGTGAGCAAGATGATGTAGTTGGCAAACGCCTGAGCCCTTCCCTTCTCTGGGATGCTAAGACAGGATGGCTTTTGCTGCTTTCAGTAGTCCATGCAGACAACAGATGTCTTTTCCATACACAAAACAAATTATTACCTTGCTCTCAAGGAGGAGACACTTCCCTCCCACACATCCATCTAGTTAATGTATATTTACAGCTTGTCAAGGGGAGGGAAAGACCAGGAACCTCCACTGCACCTCCTCTGCTCAACACTTTGCTTCCTATGAGCAAGCAGCCCCTTTGCTGCTGGAGGGCAGCCCAGCAGAGCAGGGTCCCCTGGGAGGTGAAGGGCAGCAATCAGGGCCAGGATTCAAGTTGAGCTCACTGCTGGCAGCACTTCAGCTGACTGTACTAGAGAGAAAAAAAAATGAATTAAATAAATAAAAAACCAGGGGGCTGGGGAGTTAATGTCATTAAGTATCTGACAGCTGGAAAATGTGAGCAGCCATTGTTTGCAGCCCCCCTACAGCTCCTCCAGCCAAACAAGTCTGCTGAAAGCAGCAGTAATAAAGCATAAAAGCTAAGACTGGAAATAGTGACTCCCCTCTTTGCCCTGCTGCTCCCAGCAAGGGAACAGGGCGGCTCCGAGGTCACGCCGCCCTAGCTCATGGGCCCATGGTTCCCCTGCGCCCACATCCCCTGCCCTTGTCCCCCCTTGCTGCTTTGAGGCAGCGGCTCTGGGCTTTGTGCCGAGAGGCCTGGGGAGGCCATGGCAGGACCTTTCTCATCTTTCACCGGCTCAGAACAGCTGTGCTTCATTCTCCCACGCAGCACTGATGTTGCTGCTGTCACCACGGAGGTGAGCGAACTGCTTCAAGCACAGCTTCTGTCCCCACTGAGCTGAGCGAACTGCTTCAAGCACAGCTTCTGTCCCCACTGAGCTGCCTGCCGCAGGGAGGGAAGGAGCAAGCCAGCTATGCCCCCCATCACCAAAAACTCAAAAACATTGCTCTTGCCCTTCTCCCAGCTCCACTGATGGGAGATGCTAGACACCCTAGGAGCTGCTGGATGCCAGATGAAACAAAACTGGTTCTCTCCAGCCTGAGAAATGACCCTTAACTGCTTCTTGAGCATGCACGAATGTTTTAGCATTGGCTGGATGAAAAGAGAAAGAAATCCAGATCTTAAGACACGTGCACCATCTTCCACCAGCCAGCAGTGGTCAACAACTCCAGGGGTATCAACAGTTTATTTATCCCTTAATCTTGAGGCTATCTTCCCTTCTCGTAGGTGATTGAGCCCATGCCGTGATCCCCATGTGCAGCCTGGCCACTGACCTGCTCCCAGCAGCACCCAGAGCCTCCCCCAGCATGAAACTGATCTGGTGCCAGCCTGGGTAGGAGCATGCTGGAGAACACTGCAAGAAGGAACCTAGAACTGGGGAGAAGATTTGATGGCAAATTTTGGCTTTTTTCCTTTAAAGCTTCCAGAAGATTTTCATCTAAAAAACCTTAACGGTCTTATCCTGGAAGTACTAAACTCAGGCACTGAAACTACATCTCACTTCATCTCCCAAAATGATGGGCAAGTAAACTTGGACTTTCTCAACTCATTGTGTCTCTGTGAACTGGCAGAATCCTTTACAAGTTTGGTGACCATGTTTCATAAGCAATCAGTGTCCTGGAGTGATAACACACACACAGTGAGGTGTCTCCTCAGCTTACTCACGTGGATCAAATCCTGTGAAATATTGAATGGCACCAATGCCCCTTGACCTTAAGAGCTCTTTGCTCAGCACCTCATCATACGATACAACTGCAACAGATCTATAGCAATAGCATGGCATGTACACACCCCCACGTACACACAATAGCAATAACTGAGATCCCAAAGACATTCATATTCTCATCGCTTCCTGTGCTGAGTCCCACACACTTCCACAACGAACAAGAGGATTCTGATCAAGGCAATTCACATGGGTATAAACCACATTTTCCCAGGCATCTTACTCACTGGATACTCACTAACTCCAAAAAGAGCATCAGAGAGAGGCTTGTTTTAAAGCCTTTGTGCCTCCTTCCAGGCCAGCTGCCTTCCTCTACCTTGCCTTTGCCCAACTGGGAAACACACATTTAATTACATTCATTTATGTTCAGGCCTACTGAAAAATAAGTGGATTAACAGCTGGTCTGGAAAAAGAATTTAGGTCTATAGGGTCGTATCACAGCCTGCGTACTTGGGCTGCGATGTAATGCAGGCAGTGAGAATTCTCCTCTGCAAGAGGCACTGGGAATTTAACATTGCAGCACAGCCAGCTCCGCTACCTGCGACGCATTTAGCAAATGGCAGAGACCCACAGCCTCATCCATCTACCTTTGATCTTATGGTCCAGTCCTTCCTTCCAAGTCTAAATATCCATTTAACCACTGCAGAGGCTCAGTACATTTCCACAGATGGATCTAAATTGCTCTCTGAACTCCAAGGGTAGGAGCTGCACATAGTCATCTCCAGGCAGCAAAGGAGTACACCACTCATTCATACCCTCACTCACTCCACTGTCATCCAAGACACACATATGGATATTCTGCTTGAACATGGCCTTTCCATCACAGCAGGCAGTTAATGCTATAAACGAGCTGGCTCGGAGCTGACTACTGAGTTTGAACATCAACACCTTCCTGTTTGCACTTCCCACCAGAAAGCGTAGCCAGGCCAGAGCTGCTCAGCCTCCAGCTTCCCAGGAGAGGACCCCTCTGCACATGGTGAGGAGACCAAGACTATGCAAGTCTTTCCTACCTCTGGACCTGAAAGTCTAGTAGCACAAGGTAGTAAAATGCTACCAAAAAACACCCCAAAACCCAAACAAAACCATCCAAAACTCTGATGAAATTAGGGCTAACGACTCAGAACAGTGAAGCACCAGGCATGTGCACCCCATGGGTGCAGAGACACCTGACCATACGTAGCACACACTAACCATAGTCCTGGCAACAGTGGGACTGCTCAGTCCAGTCATCAAGGCATTGCAGCTGGGACAAAATAAGTATGTTTCCAGGCTGCCCTGCTGAAACAAGCTCTGCCTGGAGCATTTCTCAGCTGAGGGCACAGCAGTATGCAAACACAACCATGCTGTTTCCAGACCCATGCAGGTAATTCTGCACGGTGCTGTCCTGGATGCTGGCTACCGCAGGACACTCACTTTCCACATGCTCAAAGCAACCAGTGGGATAGCTAGAAACAAAACTGTAGGAGTTGTTAAGCCCAACACCTTCCCTTCCAACCTCTACCATACCAAGCTGCTGACTCTCAAGAGTTAGCTCTGTGTGGGGAAGAAAAGAAGGGGCAGGAAAAAGAAAAATTTGTAACAACTTTTGCAGCCCAGTGAAAAATTTCAGTAGCATTTGACAGACCATTAAGACCTGCATAAAACCGGCTTTGCTTCAGACTTCCTCTGAGCTTTCCCCCTCCCAGCTTTGCTTGCCTCCCTTCCCTAGCACAGCCAGAATGCAGAGCTGGCATGCTCTTTTCTTAATTAAGCAACAGCAATTAGGCAACACATTTTTCAAGAGGTTCTCTCACAGCCAAGTTTGCTGTTCCTTGGGAAAAGTCTGGCTTCGGCATTAAACCAGCAACGGCGTCCAAAGTGCCAAATCACTGGGTCAGAAAGAGGGAGCTTGATATGTAAACAGGCTTGTCACTAATTAGGCCATGCCTTTGAGTGAACTGCCCTGGCTTCGCTCCACAAGAGCCTCCACTTCCTCAGGGGCAGGGCGAGCAGGTAGGGATGCTACAAGAAGCAGGGGTTTGTCCAACAGTCCCAGAGACATAACAGGAATGGCTTCACTGAGTCTTTAGTGTTGTACAAACCCAGCTACCACAAGCTAGTTACATGGAGTGGTCCCTCTCAGCATGGGTTTGGAGGATTTAGCCGTCTGTCCTGCAGGCTCTGGGCTGACATTTATTACAGCAGATTGCATAGGAGAGAGGCTGCTTTTCCCTAGTCCTTTGGAGCTGAATTCAGAGATTGCTGGCCCCTTCTCAGAAACTCCTTGGGAGGGACCTAGCAGGTCGGGGGAAAGTGAGGACTCCATCCCACTGGCATGGAATGGCACCCTGCTATCCTCCTCGCTCCAGCAGGAATCAGGGACTCCATGCGATTCACGTGGTGCCGAAAACATGTTCCAAAATCCCTGAGAAAAATGCTTAGCGACTCTCACACAGACAGCATTCAGCAGCTGAAAAGCAAGCAATGCCCGGAGGACGGTGTCCAAGGCACCATGGCTCCAGCTGCAATCCACTGGGAAGCAGCTGGAACAGCCACACCAGCATGGATCTCCAGGCGGCACCCCGCCTTTGGGTTCCACTGGCATGACAGAGCAAGGCCATCTAATCTATGCGTTGAGGGAAGTCGTAAATAAAATTTAAAAAGATTTTGTGTTGTTCTGGCTTTTGTTTTCTTTTTAAAGTCATGGCTGTTTTTCCTCTGCTTCAGTACGGGTGAAGGTTGCCAAGGACACTCAGTAAATCACACACACATGCTCCACTTCTCTCTGCTGAGTATTTACAAATTTCCAAAGTGCTGAACCTCTTCAAGCCATTCAGACTCCGCTTTCATCTGTAATATCTATAGTGCTTCTGAGACTTTCCTGCAGCTATTCTAAATTAACGAGGATTGGAAACGAGGCTTTGTCTTCACCCAAAAGGTCAATCACATCATTTTGCTTCAACATGACAAACAGACCAGAGGAAAACAAACAGGAGTTTCCCAAAGGAAGATAAATGAAGAGCCCTGTCCCAGAGGAAAGCAAAAGACCTAAGCTAAGAAGGATGATTTAAAATACTTATTCCTATCTGTCTAGATAGTGGTAACACATGGAATGCCTGGGTGATAGCAAGATACCTCAAGCTATGTGGGTTTTCCCTGCACTTCCAATGGGTAGTAAAACATTCCTTGCTATTTTAGGAGAATGCCACCATAAAATTTTTGTGCTAAAAATTAAATGCAGTTTTGCAGATATGAGGGGAGTTGGGCAGCTCCTGTACAAACCCAAGTGGCTTCTCCCTAGTGCAGCCCACAACACCCCTGTTACGCTGAGAACACAGCTGCCAGGGCAGGAATCCCATCCTGGGGAATGGGGGCTTTAAAGCCTGAAATCACTGGAAACCCCAAATAGCAAGTTCCAGATTAAAAATTACCTCACTGGATAGCCCTGGTTTCACCCACAAGGACAATAGGGTGTACTGCATGTCCTGCGCTCCACAGGTTGCCCCATCTGGTACCACTCCTTGGGTTCAGTTCTCAAGAAGGCAATGAGCACTGGGAGTATGGAGAACCTCCCTTAGCTTTGAGTTCATGGCAGGCAGACTCCCAGCTATCCAAAGATGAGTGGGACATGCCCCACCATGTCATTTCAAGCATCCAATACCAGCCAGATAAAGGCAAAGCCACATCTTTAGCTATGAGACCAGCTAGTTCTGCCCTTGCAACTTGTGCGGCACAACAGGCTGTCACACTCCAAGGCAGACATAAAAAGATCAAGAGAAGAGAAGATAAAAATATGGTCACCAACAGTTCTCATTTACGGAAATGGAGGAAAAAACACATCAAAATGAGTGATAGTGCTCGGAGGGGACAGCACAGAGCTGGAAAGTTGAGCTTCCTTGTTTCTGCCGAGGCAGAAGAAAATCCAGCATCCCTTGGTGGCTTCCAAAATAGTCTTTTTCTAACCATCCCCATTTCTATCTACATGTGACCAGTGGGGAGAAGTGGCTGTGTGTCACCACTCACAGCCCATAACTAGCACTCACTGCACACCCTAGACCCTGTGCAGACTCAGATCACAAACACCACAAGCATTGCTCAGGCTTTTGGTGTATGGTACAAAAATATACTCCAGGTGAAAGCAGACTATGGAATGTTTGCAAGCTGTGTTTTCTCAGCAGTTGAAAATAATCAAATATAAAGAAGCATCATGAAAGCTTCTCCAGGGACCTCACTTTCTAGCCAGTCTTCAACTCTCAAAGTAACATCCCTCATTTCTAATTCATGTACTGCTTCATTGCCTTTAATACCACTTTTCCCCAAATCTGAACTCTCTCTCCTGCCTAAAGCACTTATTTCCATTACCTCAAGAGGTATCAAATTCCAAACCTTTGCTGCAGCTTCAGGTTTTCACACTCTGGTTACTGACACCTCATTAGCCTCCCCACATCTGGTCCGGGCTACAAGGTGTTTGTTCTGTGACACGCTAAGAGTCAGTCAACACGACTGTCTGATTACATACAGGCTCCAAAATGTCTCATGTATAAAAAAAACCCGAAGAAATGAAGCAGATGGCGTGCAGCGCATTGAGGTTTGCAATTTTCTTCCTGGAAAACTTCTGGTAACCCCAGTTCCAAAAATAATACTAGGGATAGCCCTCCATGGGGGAAGGAAGCATTCTCTAAAAACCTTTGATCTCTGTGTTCCAGAGGAGGGAACTGACACATTACATCGAACATACTTCTGGCTGGGGTTACTATCTCACACCATAGGGCAAAACCAAAGTGGGCATTTAAATGTTGGTCTCCAGCTCCTGATAGAAATTTACTGTGAGGGTCCCCCCCCACCCAGGATGTTTTTCCAATTAACAAAGGAGCAGCATATCAGTTCAACTCTTCCATAATCCCTACTATCATCTCTCCCCTAGATCACTGCTCATTTCCTACTAAAATTTCTTTCCAACATTTCTCACCCAGAATTTTATGCAGGTTTGTATCTGCTCTTTTTGAATAGGTATGTATTATGAAACTTTCCAAATATAATGAATTTATCTACAACTACAAGCCTCAGTTTACAAGAGAGGCACAGATACACTATGGAGCATGGGCATGCACTTGGTGAGAACTTTGGTGGTTTAAGTCCAAGGGATAAATCTAGGTAGTCAATATTCCAGAATGACCTTGGAGTGTCCCAAAGCTCCACAGGATAAATGTCACACACACATGCCCTCCTCCCACCCATAGTTCATTGCAACCCAGAATTTACAGGAAAAACACTTTCCAGATGGGACCTCCTGCAGGCACCCTCTTCTCAATGACTTGTCATCACTCTCAATAGATCATCTATTGATGACACCCATTCTTGTTCATCTCCTCCCCTAAATCTTTACCTAATCAGTGTGAAGGGCCTTGTCCTCTAACCCCTCTTCGTGAGGAGGCTTCCTTATTCTGGAAGCAGTATCTTCAAGTTATCACAGGCTCCTTCTGCCCATGCTCCATCAGCAGCAAAGCCAAGTCCTGAGACACAGGAGTACATTGCAGAGCTCACGTCCTCTTTCAGAATTGCCTCTGTCTGTAGAAGCCACAAGCTGACAGCACTAGTTTGGATTTCTTTCTTGGATGAAACCTTACTTGAAGCACTGGATCTTCTCCACTTCTTCCACTTTTCCTTTTGTAACATGAAGCAATACTTTTTCCCCTAGAAAAACTGAAATTGGGAGCATACAACCTTAATTTCAAGGTATTTATAAGTTTTGGCCCATGTAGTCTCAGCATCACCCTGCCAAGCAGTACTTGCTGCTTGGAATGCTGACAAAATGTAATCAGCCTTTTGAACTTTAACTCCACTACAGGAAAGGAGAAAAGGAAAAAAAAAAAGCTGGGGAAAAAAAGGGGAGGAAGGAATAAAAAGGGGAAAAAAGGAAAAAAGAAAAAAGGGAAAAAAGAAAAAAAAAAGAAAAAAAAAAGGACTAGGCAGTTACAATTCCATGCTTTTTAACTAGAACAGAATAAGAAGGGTATATGTAAAGCTGCTCACAGTCAGTGGTACAGGGCAATAGATGTACTAAGAGCAAATGGTATCAGACACCTCTCACTTTTGCTCTTTTGTCATGGTGAAGGACAAGGACCCTGCTGTGGAGTGACAGCTCGTGTACAGATTGGTCTGCTATTGACTATCAGCAGTTTACGGCAAATATGAAGCTGGGATGAAGGGAAGAGAGGTTATCAGCACTCTTTGGAGTCAGAGATAACAGAGTGAGGGGAGAAAGGTGGAAAACACATCTCCAGTTTTCCGATGAGAGCTCATCTAAAAGCTTTAGCACAATGGAGCAGATATTCTGTGTGCCTTTAGCCATAGACATGACCGTAATAGAGAGGCATGGGCTGAGTTGCTTACTGACACGTACACCTGAGAAGGGACACAGGAAAGCAGAAAGGCAGCTACTCAATTTGGATAGCTGGAATTTGGCATAGCAATCTGATCCATATTAAGTTTTCATCCACTTGAGTACTACTTGGAGGAGATTCTTAACCACTGTTCTTGTATCTTGGCCTCCAGTTTGTAAAATAAGTTAATTTACAAAGAATCTGAGTTACTTCAGAGGAGGAGAATGATGAGAGACTTCCTCCGTCTGGATCTGATAATTCACTATCCAGTGGAGGGGAATTTACTTATGAGGGTGACCATGGGCAACTCAGGAAAGCACTAAGTGACTCATTGTCTTCACCACTAGTTGCAGCTTCATGGTGCTGCATGGCTGGCTCAGATCCCGTGCTATGACCTTATCCCATTAACCAGCTCTCAGCAAGGTAGGAAGCTCCCTAGATGCATCTGCTTCCAGAGCAATACCCTCCAGGTCTGCTCCTGCTCTCGAGACCCCTCCTTATGAATTCATCAGTGTTTTCCAACTTTACTGACAGGCAGCAACATCTTGTATCTCCCACGTCTGCTGGTATGGCAGAGCACGTGCGGCCATTGCACTGCACACTATTAAGCACGGACTCAGCATCGTGAACCCTCTTTCCCTGGGAACTGGAGAATCCCACTGCAACACTGAACAACAGGAAGTATTAAATCTCGTCTGGAAAAATACCACAAATCCCACCCACGGGACTCTTCTGCTCTTGCTCTTTTGGCCCTGAGTCCAACTTCCTCAGCAAATTAACCATCTTGAAGAGGAAATGCTGCCTTTGTCGGTCCTATTGCCTCCAAAACATCTGCTCATCTGCACATGCTGTCAGCATTCCCAAGTAGGCATCATCTCTCCTTGGTCTGTATCTGTGACAGGCCCCCCAGGAGGAAGAGCCCTTTCCACAAGCATTCTCCTTCAGGAAAAAATACCCCTTTAGCCCTGCATAGTTTTAACCCAGCCTTGGATTTACAAACACAGAGGATACACCTGCACAGCAATAATCTGATTTCTGCTGAGATCTAAGTGCTAGATTACCTTGAAGAATGGGGGCTGCTTTTGCAAATAGTGTGTCTCACATTAACATCAGTCTTAGCAGCCCCACTGCAGAGCACAAGCAGCAAGGAACAAGCTAAAGAGGGTCCAGCAGAGCTGGGGTGGGGGAAGGAGGGGAGAGGGAGATAAAATGGCTCAAGAAGATCTGGTCCAGGAGGGAGGTCTGAAAGCAGTGGTTTATTTCAAGCTAGAAATCAAAAAAAATGGAAGGAGAGCTGGAAACAGCCTTCAAATGTATACAAGGCTGATGTATAAATAAAAAGGTGATGAGGAGCCAGGGTCCATCTACTGGCTTAGTTTGTAGTGTGCAAAATGTTTACCTAGGTATCAGGAAAAAAATTTCAAACTTAAAGGCCATTTTCTTTTGGGAATTTAGGATTCTCCTAAGGAGGATTTTAAAAACACATCTAATATCTGGCATGTACCTATCTCATAGCAGGCAGCTGGATTAGGTAAGTTTTTAAAGTGCCTCCCAACCCAACATTCATGTGAATCTATGACTCTTTAGAATTAATTTCAATTTCTGAAAGATCCTGAGCACTTTCAGTTCAGAAAATTTCCCAGGACATAAGATTTGCCCTAGTTCTTAATAAATCTTTGCAATTGCTAATTGCCCTTAATACTGAAAATAAACATCCTATTTGTGCTCTCAACTTGCCCAGTTCTAGCTCCCAGCAGGCCCTGTTGTGGGGTTTTTGGGTGGACCACAGAGCCTTCTCCTGGCATTTTAATTTTCCCACACTGCCCTGTGACCCCTCCACCCAACCAACATCCCCATCCTGCCTCCTTCCCACACACGAATACACATGCACATTATTAATAAGGCACAGGAATCTATAGGCTAATCATCTTCACAAAAGGACAATTTAAATAACATCATCTACACAGTAATACTGCCTCCTTTTTAAAAAAAAAAAAAAAAAATTTTTCAAGATCTTTTAGACTTCTGAAGGAGTCAACTGAGACACCAATGAATAAATACATTAGGATAAGGATCAGCAAGAGGAAGAAGGTGACAATTTCAGACCAGAGGCAAGGTGGCAAGCCTTCACACAGAACATCATTACACTTTGAAGATGTGGTGGATGCAAAACCTTTGTGAAAGTTAAAAAGGAACCAAAAAAATTAATATAGGAAAATTCCAGCGGAGGCTCTCACATGTACAGGCACCAATCTCAAATCTAGGCTGCCCCACAGCCACCAGTTCTGGAGACTGGGTAAGCATTTGAGGCAAGTGTCGCAACATCTTTGCTGTTCTGTCCTTCCTCGAATGCCCAGTGCTGGCCACTCATAGGGACCTTTATTCTAACTGGATACAGCTGCTTTTGTGTCAGTTGCCTAAAAAACAAAACACCAAAAGGAAACCTCCCCCTCCCACCACACCATTAATCATCTGTTTTCTAGTGTACACAATGTTACTAAGAATAACACCAGCAATAACCAAAAGCCTGGGACAAAGAGGGTCCTGAGACAAATTTTCTCACTAGAATATCCAAAAGTGGTTTGTGCACTGCATGTCCAGAGTCTATTACTCTGCGAGGAGTTTCAATGGAGCAGAACTGCAGGGAAGAGTTTGTAACACATCTGGTATGGGGCTCAAGTTTATCTGGAAAGGATCTTAATTGAAACAAAAAACCTCTAATTAAGATTGGAATCCCTAACAACCTTCCCAGCACTCAAACAGGAAATTCCAGGTGGGAAACTGCTTCTCTTCCAACTCTGTCTCCTCCTGAAATGAGAAGTTAAAGGAGCCCTGCATTGGTCAGGCAGTGTGTCACCTCTGATTTCATGCTGCTCCTTGGCACCCTATTGAACCCAACAGTATAGACTGGGGAAAGAGGAAGATGAAAAGAAGTTACTTGACTGATGTCAGAGGTATCTCTGAAAACATGGGAGCAGAAAATCAATCTGTAGTGCAAGATCAGTGCCTCAGGCACTCGTGCACCACTGCCTTCATCAGCCTTCTCCTAGGCTGGTACCTCAAGCGTCAGTCTAATTTACTGCTCTCCCCTGGAACACCCATCAAGCCTCTCATTGTTTTCTTCCGATGGGACATCTCAGCTGAAGCATCTATTGCCTAAAAAGCATCAACAAGTCACTTGGTGAAATTCAGATTAGCACTTCATACCTTTTAGGATAAAAATAACCAAAGGAAACCGGGACTAGTCCCAAAACACACTAGACAACTCACATTAATCAGGGGATGACATACCTGTCTCATTCCCAATCCTTCACCTCCTCTTCTCCAGCAAGATAAATGGCAAAGAAAACAAACCAACACCCTCTACATTTTTCTTCTGCAAGGATCCAGTTTCCATGAGACCAGTGTGCCTTGGCTGTGAGCTGGAAAATAAAACAGAGTTCTGCACTTTCTCAAAGGCTGAGATGAAGAGGCTGTGTACAACCAAGAATGAAAAAGCCCATGACTTTCTACATTTTCCAGGCTCCATTCCAGGCTGGATGCTTATAACTGAAGTTGTGAAAGAAGTATAGCAACTCTCTTCCTGGAAACAATCTCTTTTGGACAAATGTCACAATATAGGCATCTTCTAGCATCTTCCCCATCTGCCTTTCTGAATCAGCACCACAGTAACTTCCCAGCCCAGCAAGGTCTCCCAGCTTCAGGTAGCACAGCAGCCAGTACCACAGACCAAAACATCACAGCCAGAAAGTGTCCTGACTCCCCAAGGCTGAAGCAGGAGTTCTCCAAGAGGCCAGTGCCAACGTTTGCTTCTGGAACTTTAGTGTGAGTTTCACAGTAGCTGTCAGTACTCAAGCTTCTGAAAGCTTACTTAGTTGCTCTTCTCCAGGATGAGATGTCAAACTGCAGGCTCCTGGTTTCAAATTGTCACCAAATGGCTCTCATTTTGGTCTATTCTGTGACCTTCCAAACAAAGCTACATAGGTATTTCTACTCCAATCTATTCAGTGTTGCTTCCATTGACATAGTGCTGGTACAGCAATCTCCACATCCCAGTGCAGGGCTAAGAGTTGGGAGTGGTTCCCAGATTCCATACATTGCAGGGCTTCAGGTGATGAAGCTGTAAGATCAGCCATGCTTCCTGCATGGAAAAAACATGAAAATCTAGGTTCTTTCTCTACTCTTTCCCTGAAGGGTGAATCAAGTCCCTTAATTCTATTTGAAACCACAATGACCAGCTGGGAGGTCTGCAAGGGTGGAAAAACCTGTGAAGTCTGAGATGCAACCTACATCATCTCTGGGCTGCATCTGCTTGACTCAGCAAGCTGTAATGGGGTAAGATCAACATCTGTGGTAACCGAGAGCCTTCTCCTCCTCCGGCAAAAATGTGCAGTTGTGGCACAGCCAGACCCTTAGCAAGCAGTTTTTTTCAGACGTGAAAGGGAGGTGAAATAAAAATACTTTCCTTATCTAGCAGATTACAGCAAGACTTTCTCAGTAGGGAGTGTGAAATGTCAGCTGTCTCAGGGAAGCAGCTTTTATGGTAAAATGGTTTCATTGCCCTGTCTACTGCATATCGCATTTGAGAGAGCCAGAGAAGGACCCGGTGGCAACATTGGCATCCTCTGGAAGACATGAAAAACCTCTCTCTTGGGAATATTAAGGAAAGACCAAGAATTGTTTCCCCCTTACACTCTGTTTGTGGGGTTAGGTCTAACTAGAAGCACAGAGTGGAAACCAGAGGCTGTGCTGATGAACCAGACAGCATCTGCCATGGGAAAGATGATAAAGAAGAAACACAGTTCACACCTGCTGCTCCACAGCAAGTTTAGATCAAACATTCACAGGATGCTAATGAAGCGAGAATCCTTGTTCACCTGCCAACACACACAGCTCAGCCTGATCCCTGACCCCCACAGTGCAGTGAAGCCGCCCTCCTTCTGCAGTTACCTGCCATGAAAATGTGTAGAGCAAAACTTCCCACCTGCACATGAGCTTGAACAGCTGCACCTACATGACTGAAATTCATTTTAAAATTAAGAAAGAGCGATGGACTTCAAGTCATCACAGAGACCCATGCTGTCTGGAGCAGGGCACAGAGAAGCCCTGCTGGTCCATTTGCCATTGCTATCCTTCTGCCATACATTGCATTTTGGTTGGGTTTGGGTTTTTTTATATATTTCCCATGGAAGGCAGTTTACTGGGACCTTCTACTCTTCTGAACTGGATAATTCTAACAAGTCATGGTGTGATCTGTGGCAAAGCACATGATCAAACTTCTGGCCCCTTCGTATCTTTTCATGGTGGGTGTCTGATGCCCAGCAGATTCCACACAGTCACAAACTGAGTGCGGGGAACTCTGGTTCCTCTTTTCACCCTGCTGACCTTGTACGTTCTCAATAATTTATCTACTGCCTCAGTGCAAGCACTGCAGGCTCTTTGAGATGAAAGTCCAGCAACTCCACAAATTTGTACGCCTGTTACTGGCTCTGAGCATCCCATCCACTAGCATGGAGCAGAACACCACACTGGTTCTGTGCAGATTACACATGAGAAAATCATTAGCTGGAGAGAAAAAAACCATCACCACTCTGAAAGAGAAAAGCTGTTAGATGAGCTTTGTGCGCTTATTTGCTCAGCTACGGTAAGCTTCATTCCCTGGACCCCCCACAGCACAGACAGAAGTAACAGCTTTTCCTTCTCAGGACCAAAAAGCCTTCTCATCTCTTTTTTCATACTCCAACAGCTTTTGTATCAGATACAAGCAAATAACATAAATCACTTCTCTCTGATCACCACCTTGCTGCTTAAGCAAGAAATAATTTAATTAATGAACCTCTGAGGGAGAAAGCAGAGGCTTTACTAAACACAAAACACGAGCTAAGCACTATGAACTTTTCTAAAATCCCTAAAAATGAAGAGCAGCTGCCTGGCACCGGTTCCCCCAGCAGCAGCAACAGCAGCCTTTGGAGCAGCTCTGGATGCTTCTGAAAATAGGCATGATGTTGTGCCAAATAAAATAATCTCTTAATTTTATAGGTGTCTGAGTAAAAAAAGTTCAAATGAGAGTGTCCTCAGACACATATAAATAGGCCTGGTGCCTAAAATGGTTTTGTCCTTTGCCTTTCTCCAAGTGTTGGCAAGTGGAACTTGACCAGATTTAAAGTGAGAGTTCAGGACTTTCAAACAAAAAACCTTTTCAGTTGATGTTCAATTTGCCACTGACTTCAGTTGTTCGGGGTCAGGCCACTCAAAAAAAAAAAAAAAAAAAAAAAAGAAAAAAATGAGAATTAAAATCTTTCCCAATTCCTAGCAGTATCCCACAGCAAGAAAAGGTCCTCAGCAGCTCCACATATTGGTTGCTGGCAGAGGTTTGCCTAAAATTTAAGATGCAATTTTAGGCTCTCTACATAGCAGTGGCACACACCACCGCTGTCTCTTGGTGTGAAACCAGAGGGAGTGAAAAGCTTGGCAAAAAAGTACATTTTTTGTTCCTAGGTAACTTTTCTGGTCTACATTACCAGTAGCAGGAGTCAGACTAGAAGCAACCTCGATGAGGCTCAGTGGTGAATGTGGGATGCTCAAGCTGAGGAGGACATGTGCCATTCCAGGGAGGGCTGAAGTACCTCTGCCAGGAAACTTGCACGCAGGAGAAGGAGCGATAGAGAAATCTTTGTGAGTGCCTGGGCCACGATGCTCTGCTAACTCCATGGTGAATTACTGAAGCAACACGTAAGCCTCTGGAACAACTTCTACAGAAAAAGTGGGGAAAGCTCCCACCAAAGCATGACACGAAGCTCTGGAGTTATTTAAAGCATGGAAAATACCAAGAGCAGCCCATGAAATGGCAGCTGTTTGGGACTAGTCTTTTATAAGCTACTCTAAAGAAAGCACTGAATATCCTACTTATGTTGATAATTATATGGGTCATCTTCCACATTTAGTGCAGTTGCACAGTGGTAGCCAGGGAACAAGACACATTTGTACTCCACCTTTAACACAACTGCCATCCAGACCCATAGGTGATCTTGGCCTTCTACCCTGTATTTAAGCTACAATAAGCTGTGCTCTGCATTCAAGGAAAAAAAAAAATAAAAAGAAAAAAAAGAATCCAGATCTTTGTGGAGAAGGTTTCAGTGAAAAAGCTGGCTGCTTTTCTGCGGTTATGGAGGTAATGAAACTTCAGCAGGGGCTTACACAATGTCAGAGCGGAAGAAATTCTAAGCATCTACTAGAAGGGTTTTAAGTTACTCAAAAGCCTTACTGATAGGATTTCAGAGCCAGCTACTCTATTCGGACACTAATGTGCAAGTGAACACGTCTTTCAAAACCACACGCGGCCAGGCTATTCATACTTCCAGTCCTGTTCCCTACCATTCATAAGTAGGAGTGTGAAGCAGCAGGGCAAAGCAAATAAATGACTTCATTCCTCCAGGGATACGAGTGAACGCGAACAAAGAGGCAAACATTTACAAGTTGAGGATGCTCTGGTTTTGCCAAGTTTTCTTCCCGTGGGGAACTCTGCAAGATTCAAGGAATACAATTGCTATCTTCTTTCCTAAATCTCTGAGCCCACACGAGCGCATACACACAAGCAAGTTCTCAGATATCCCAAATCCACAAGACTTTCTGCATAGCTCTGCAGAAGATACCACAGAGCAGTTCAACACACTAACACTTGCGTAATTGCATACAAAGACACATGTCTCAGGTAAAGCAGAGCTTGGGGTGCTATATCACATGCCAGGTAAGTGTATCCCTTTTGCCAAAGCCAAGAGCTCCTGAAATCCTCACTTGGAAGTAGAAAGGGTGTTTATGAACAGGCTAAGATACTCCCGGTTGCTAACCTGGGAGCCATCAAAAATTTTCTTCTGCAACAATACATGTAACTGTAGTACAGAAAAGAGATGTGTCTGTGCTGGCTGCTGAAGACCAGTGCTTTACAAAAGAAAGGTTATATTATAAATATGAAATCTTCTAGTGGGATCTAGACAAAAAAAAAAAATCTAAGTTTGGACATGCTTCAGTGATGGGGAAACCTAATGTGCACTACCTGAGAACAACCCTGGTAAAACCTCTCTGGATTTCTGGCCTGGAGGACTTGTCCCTCCTAGGGGAAGGACCAAATCCCTCATGTGACAGCACTGGCTTTGCCAGACATCTGGCACACAGGCTTCATGAGAGTGGAAGCAAAGCTACACAGCCTTCAAAACTATGACGCAGACAAGATACCTGGCAAACTAAACAACACGCACAACAGCTATTTGTACAAGGTCAAGACCCTGAGAGATATTACCATCAGCTCCCACTTTCCCAGCCACAGCAGAGCCTGCCTGGCTGCTTCGGTCCCAGCACAAACTCTTGCTCTGGTTTTCTGCACAAAGAAGTTCAAATCCAACCTTTTTGCAAGTTCCTCCTTTCAGAACAAATGGAACCCATCACTACTCATCATCCTCAAAACTTGCTACAGATGAGTGCCTCGCAACAGGAAGGCATCCCCATGACCTCCTCCTCCAGTTTGGCACAGGAGCCCGCCTCGCGCATCTAACACTGTGACTTGTTTCCCCTGATTCCTCCCTGTTCCTGTTCCCTGCCCCTTTTTTCTCTCCTATGTTTCTCTTTTGACTCTCCCATGGGAGGAAGACAAACTGAAACATGCTCCAGAGCTGAAATTACAATTCACTTTATGGATTTGAAATTAAGCAGAATATCAGCTTTCAAAAAAAACCTCTCAATGGATGTTGAAATAATTATTTTTCCAGCAGTGATTTTTTTTTTCTTTTAAAAAGCAAAGCAATATGAAAAATAGATAAAAGTCTTGCTACAAAGGGAGAGCTCCTCTCAGCTACTCTCCTTAAGCGTCACAGCTGCAGACAGGATGAGCTGTCAGCCTGCACAGCCCCATGGCTGGCTGGACTATGACGATGGGTCTGACTCTCCTTGCACTAACTCATGCTGATTGTAGAGGTTTTGCTGATGAGGTTCAGCAAAAAGAAACACAAAGGTGTGTAGAGCAGATTTCCAGGGGCATTTGTGGTATGATGGTGAGATGGGACATATGGCATGGTGTGGTGATGTGACAGAGGGATGGGATTGGGTTCAGGACACTGTAGACCCCTACATCGACTTTCATCCTTGGCCAGATGAATCCGGCTCTGTGAAATGAAAGCTGTTGCCCCTGGACAAGGCAGCTGGCTTTCTAGATTCAGTCCAGGCCCAACCCGAAAGTGTTTGTAACTCAGGAACCACTCAAAAAACACCCATGGTCACATTTCCTACAGTGATGCTACCAGGCTTTAAAGGCCCAAAACAAGGAGAACCATTATTCTGCAGCCTGGTGATAATTTAAGGCTCCCACTCATCTGAGATGCTCTATTTCCCACAGATCCCAGGGATGAAACACAGACAGGGTACTGCTCCCAGCAAAGGAGGTTTAACAAAGGGTCACGTCTGGAGCTGACCTGTCCTGGACCTGCATGGCTGTCATGTATGTCTCCTATTTCATATGTAGGACAGTTGTGACTGTCCATACTTCTGTATGGCTGGTTTCCACTGAGAGGACAGTTAGCTCATGCTCTCTAATAAGCCAGGCAGCACTACTGACTCTGAGCAAACCGCTTCCATAATTGGGCGTTTCTATTGCAGTACAGGACATCTTTAATTAATCTGCTACTGTTTATGTGTGCTATTCCCATCGGAGCTCACTTGCAGTGCACAGACATCCTGCAGTGCACATGAGGCTCTCCAAATGCGATGCCAGTTACATCCTACAATGCCGAGCGCCTGGTGTGTAATTACTGCACATCAACCTCAGTCCACAGATGGGCAAATCAGGGCATGGAGTGCTGGGCTGGACCAACCCAGCCATTCCCGTCCTGCCTCACAGAGTGTTGCTGGTGGCCACAGCAGCGCTAGCTGGGACCATCATGTGGTTGCTACCTCTAAGTGTGAGGTCTGCCAGCTCATGCCCCAGTGCTGTGCAGAATGAAAACACAACATGCTGGATTCAAAATACATGATTCAATGCATAATGCAGTTGTCATGCTTTAGTAAGTCATCAGACATCAATCTGAGCCATTAGAGCTGATCCAAGTAAGTTCACAGCTACCAACATAGCTAACTCTTTGTCTTTCCATTTATATAACAGCCTCCAGCTCAGTGCTTTCAGAGTAAAGGGCAGACACACATATGCCATTACACAGTATAAAACTACAAGTTTTATTACTAATATCACCAGATTTCAAATCCAGACAACTGTAAGGATGCTCTGCTAAATCCATCACCAACTTACAGTAGAGTCTGCCAGCCAGAGCAGCTGTCCTCAGGATGGACCAAGAACAAAGCATGCAAGACAGGAGGCTCCAAATCCTTCTATTTTCAGCAGCATTTGGTACATATCTTTGCCTGAAATTCCCTAGCGCTGACATCCTTCTGTTGTCACCAGTCACTGGCGGGACAAAGTCTCTGCTTGCACTTAGCACTGTCCTGTCTCTGAAACAAGAGATAGCTGAGCGCTGCTTTATGACTCCTAATGCTAAGTAAAAGCAGACCTTGTTCTCCACACTCAGGACTGCTAAAGCACTAAGCGTACCTAAGAGCAGAGAGCAAAACTTGCTGTGACATGAGAGGAAGAGTATAGCACAACTTAAATCTACTGCAGTTTTGCAACAGGAGAATCTACAAGGATAATCTCCAAAAGGCCTGATGGTACTCCTGGCACACAGGAAACACTATGAAAAGAGAAGCAGCTTCTTCCTTCCTTGTCTCCCTCCAAACTCTACTTTTCCTACCCCAGGCCCCAAGAGCAAACAGACCAAAACTAAATATGGTTGAGAGCTCAGCTGTCTGGGCATGACTCTCCTCCCTCAGTAGTAGAGGATAACCTCCAAACTTGGCATTAAGTAGCTTAAACAAGATGGACAGTGAAGTGGTTCATATAATGCACTACTGACCCAGCTGTACCATGGCACCGAGAAGCGCTGATAGCTACCCCAGCATACTACTTAACTTGTCACAGTAATCCTGATTACTTCCCAAAGATGCTTCTTTCTAGGCTTCAGTACATTCTTACCCTAGTGAAATAATCCCTTATTGACAGAGCTAAGCACTACTGGCTCCTACCCTGAGCCATCCCTCCCACCTCAGGTGTGCAGCACAGGCAAACACCAGCAGGGTTTTCCTGTTCATCGCCACAGCTCCTCGCACATCTACAAGGTTGATACCTAGAGCATGCAAGAGCACAGCTGTCAATCCTACTTAGCAGGACTTTGTTACTCAGCATAGGCCAGCTGCAATACCAAAGCAACCCCAAAGAGTAGCACAGATCTCTAAGGACCTGGAGCCCTTTCTGGCACAGAAAGGGCTGACTCCACGGACAATTCCACTTGGCAGCTGAATTGTAACATTCACCACATAAAATAACAGCAAAGGAACAGGAATGTAAACAATAAGGCTGAAGCATGCAAACCTTTCCTAGATAATACTTCTCGAAAGCATCGTGAAGGACAGTATGGTTTTTACACTGTGTTTTCCAAGATAACTGAGCACACTGATCCCTGGCAGGTCAGTGACAGCTTTAAGTGCTGTAACTTTCAGGTCTCTCTATCTGGTTTGGTTTGATTCAAAAAACGTTCAAGGCTAAAAATGGTTTATTGAGTCTATAATCTAGCTCAATTTCACAGCAAGGATCCAAAAATAGACTTGGAAAGCAGAAGTACAGTGATTAAAATAACAGTGATTTGGAATCAAGACAGACCTTGTGCTACAGTACAAAAGTCACTTTCCAGGGACTGTTCTGTTGAACATCTAAAACCCAAGCAGTAATCACGCTGGAACAAGTCCCCCAAGATGGGGAAATCTCTTTTGTTAAGCTCATACCTGAGCTTGGGAACATTCAAAGAATCATAGAATAGTTCAACTGTCAGAGCTTCAGCTGTCACACTGGAGACTTCAGCTGCCAAAACTGAAACTCCACTGCACAACCCAGGTAGACAAGGAGCTACAAGCCTTGTCCTCTACAAACTACTGCCTTGTAAAGCTGCCTCCCCCAGGCACCTCCTACTCGGCACTGGGGAACAAGCAGGCACTGATGTAACACGTGCCTTAGTTACACCCAAGTCATTGAGGCTACTGGAATGAGACTCCAACCCAGCATTAAAGCACTGAGTATGCATAGGGTCTGCCCCTTTATACAGTGATGAGTCAGGTCTAGGGATGCTCAGGTCACAGCGAGAAAGATTCAGCCAGTTTGGGTGGTGGAGAGCAAACCAGAGCAGCAGGAAGGATGGCCGGGAAAGCACAACACACAGAAACAGAAGTGGCAAGAGAATGTGAGGATTGTGCTGACGCAACAACTTCAGCTCCCCGGTGCAGGCAAAAGTGCTGCTCAAAGTCTGAAATCAGGTTTTTCTGGCAGAACCCTAGTGAGCCAAGGTGCTGGCTGCAGGAAGAGACAAACTCGAACGGGCAGTCACAGCCATTGAGTCCGTGACTGACCCCAGAGCATCAACACTGGAGAAGCTGCAAAGCCACCAGCATCTGGACACCAAGTTGCAATGCTTACGTTAAAGGAAATGGAGTGAGACTGCCAACCAAGGGATGAGGGGAACTACCAGCTGCCAAAAGATACTAGTATTTACAGTGAAGGGAACAGAAGTGACCAAATGCAAGAGTGATTCAACTCTTGCCATGCTGTCTGCTTGAGGAGGCTGTGTTGGCTGTTAGGCACCCCAGAGCAGTGATGCTGGTGCTGGGAGGTGCATTTTGGCCCACTCATCCTCCAGCTGAGCCCATTCAGAGACAAGCTGAAGGGGCTTAACACCTTCTGCACCATGCCAACCAGCCTCACAGCTGCATGGAGCTGTGTGAAATGGGTACCTCTGCCTGCCTCAGGGGTGGAAGTGCTGGAGCAGTCCCTGTGAAGCTGAAGACCTGCTCCCCAACAGCCCACAACAGGGATCTACAGTCACTGCAGCATCCTGAAGTCCCTACCCACAGTGTGTTCACTCCATACCACAGTAATTCATAGCACAAGGTGCACCAGCACCATTTGCTCAGGCTGCAGCAAACCCTGCCCTAACCTCCTGCTCTCAGGAGGAACACCACCAAGCAATAAAAGCCTTTCCCAAAAGCAACACAAGCCCCCTCTAAATAAATAGCCTTCTTTCACCCACCTCCAGAGATCAGCCTGCAAACACTTCTCCAAGATCAGTGCTGCTCACATGATACAAGCCCTGTCCCTTCTCAGCCCCTGTGACACAGAGACCAGCAGTCCTGGCAGGTGGGATGCTTTGCAACACACGTGAAAGGGACATGGGTGAGGTTAACTCTCTGAAAATAGTGGGTTTAAACTAATTCTAGCTTCCTTAAAATAGAATTAGGTTCAGAGCTCTTAAAAAAAAACGCAATCTCTTATTATCTACCTACACATCTCCAAGATTATCCCTAGGAGGACTCTCAAGAACAAAATTAAATATTTTGTTCAGTGAAGCATCACAGGAATATCAGTGTATTAAAAAATTCACTTATTACACAGCTTTGTAAGTAAGAAAAATGGAGATCAGAAACAATGCATTTTCCTCCCCATCACTAAAATATTTGGCTCAATCCCAGATCCCTTGGACAAGGCTGGCAGCCCTGGACGGGGAAGTGTTTTCCAGCAGCAGTGCAGTGCAATGTACCACAAGTTAGTTCTCTTCCTTTCAGACTATTTCAGTGAAACTTTGCAGTTTCTCATCTGCTTCCAAAGAGACAGAGTAACTCAGGACATGGATGCCCCAGAATATATATAAGCCTCAGAACAGTCAGTGCCTTGGCAAAAACCACTTTAAAAACAGCTTTCTAAGCAAGGGAGCCAACAGACTCCACTTCAGTCCCTGGGCAGTCACAGCAACACCTTCAGCAAATATTTTGAAGGCTATTTTCCAAGGTCTTTCTCTCTGTGCCACATTAATCTTTTCTGGGAAGGGATATGGCTGACTCCATCTTCAAAAGAAGTCGTACCCAGAGCTCTGGGCTATGAACTTCAGCACATTTCCCCATCACGCCCTCAGGAATCCAGCCCCAACCTCAAAGAACTGTGTGTTTAGGTAGTGCCCTACCTGCAATACTCTCATGCAGCATTTGCCTACCCTTTGTTTTTTTTTTGGCAAAGCTGCAGGCAGAAGGCTCTCTGGATTCAAGTGCTCCTCCCTAACCTTGACAGGACACATCATGGTCTCAGGCTTGTCTTTCTGCAAGGCCACAACGCAAGATCAAGGCCACCGCTGCTGCTCTTCTTGAAAAAACAGCAGCATGTTGATGTCTGACAACCATTATTGTGATTTTTCTGACTTTTTTTACTTAAATTCCATTGCAAAATCCCCATGTGCTGGGAGGGAGCAGAGCATGTGCAAGACCCAGGGTGGCTTTGCACCAGAGAGCAGCAGAGGATCTGGCAAAGTGTCTCCATGCAAAGGAAGGAGCGATGCCGCTTGGCAAGGTGGCAAGCAAAGGTGTGGCTCTGCCAGGGCAGAAACCCAGCGGCCTCGTGCAGGTCAGTGAGCATCAATTGCTATTTATCACAGCCACAGCTATTCCCAATGTCCATGAGATGTCCAACCCCACTTACACCAGATATCTGCTGTGGTACCCACATTCACAATACCACAGATAGCTCGGGCACGCATGTGCCGGAGGATGAGTGCACACAGCGTGGTATCGCTCTGGACAAATCCACCGATGGGAGAGAGGCAGCAGAGAACCTCATGCTTCTCCCTTGAGCCAACAGCATCCCCAAAAGATGCTTCTGATCTGCAAACAAATGATAACTCCATACCCTAAGGATGCAATTTGCTACGGTGGAAACAAGATTTTTTTAAAGGTGCAAACATGAGTTTGGCTTTGGACCTAAAAGACAGTTTTCAAGCACTGAATGCATCTCCCGTAGGAGCCCCTGTCGTTCCGCACACTCAGGGAAACCATTCACTGCACAGATTTGATGTTAGTGCCTTGGTGCGAAACTCTTGGGACAGGTACATTTTGGTGGTGCAGGCACACCATTTCTGACAACGTGACTTCATTTTCTTCTCCTTCAGGGGTTTTCTGCCGCCTCCCAGATGTTTCTCCCACCTTTAATAAAACCTTTAGTGCTACAAAGAAAGACATTTCTCCTGCCCATGGCTATTCCACATATAAAACCTCCCAGCTGCCCTGCACCCCTGTGCGAATGGCATTCTGCCAAGCAGCCTGTCCGCAAGCTCTGCCTAATGTGAGAACCAGCATCAGGGCAGGGAGCAGAGGGTGCTGGCAGCTGCCACCAGACCACCTCTCAATGGCCAGCCTGTCACTTCCACAATGCTAGGGGACACGTTCCTCAGCAAAACAGTATGGTCAGCGTGCTGTCCTGCACCCTATCTGCTTCCCACCTCAGATGAGCACACACTCAGCCTTTCATCCAATCCTGAAATAACGTGTTTTTCTCCTCTTTTTTTTTTTTTTTTTTTTTTTTTTTGAGTGAACAAGAAGCTACAAGTGAGTATTTGGCCTTCACAACTGATGGGCTGCAGCCAAACTCTGCCATATGTTCCAGCTAATACATGTGGGCTTTGCTTCCTATCCAAGAAAGGCAAAAAAGGACATTTATGAGCCGGGATTCAGCAGGAGTATGTGGGAAGAACAGGGTGGGGAGGAGATGCTATTTTTGCTGCTATAATTATTTGGTGGCCAAATCTCTGACCCTTGACGTCAGCTCTGGATGGTCCATTTAACTGACTAGTTGTCATGGAAAGGAGCAGGACTGGTTGGGAGGTACAGGCTGATGAGGAGCAGCCCTTTGCTGCCTGAACCCACCCACAAGCAGACCCCCTGCCTTTGTTAGTCATCACCAGCTCATGGCCAAGAAATAAAAATGTCAATACCTTATTGCTGATACACTGGCTGGAAACAAAGCATGCAGGGAACTTCACACACTCCTTCCTGCCATCAGTTACTGTTAAAAGCACAGGCCAAATCCTGATCTCAATTTCCCCAGTGTAACAGCAGAGAAACTCCACAGCCCTCACCTGGGTCACTCTGGGTTCACACTGATTTATCCAAACTCAGCCTGGTCTCGGCCCAGACTACACACATGGAAATACGCCATGTGCAGAGTACAGGGGTCCCTACTCCTTGGGAACAAACCCAATCACAATGCCTAATTCATACCACCTCCAAAGGAAAAAACTAAAATAAATAACCCTGAATCCCTTGCTCCAGATGTCAAGCACTGCCCAGAGTCCTGCTAGCAAGGATCCTGCAACACTTGGGAGGTTGGCAGCAAACGACTCAGTTACTGACACGACAGTTTCTTACTACTGCCCACACCATCCACGATGAAATCACCAGTTGTACGAGGAAATGAGAATAATCCTTGTTGAAATCTCAGGCACAGCTAGTGAGTACTGGGCATAAGTTTGCTTAGTAGGACTAAATTACATTGCTCATTCACATGCAGTTCATTATCAACTGCCATTAGTTATTCCTGTGGCCAAGGACAACAAAATCACTCAGCAGAAGCCAGAGCAGAGCTTTCTAGGACATATGGACGAGATTTAACAGGCAGCGCAAAAAGCCTTTAACAAATCCCGGTGCAACACAGCACATGGACAGGGCAGTTCAGCACAAGGCTCTGCCAAGAAGCAGCCAGCGGAGGAAGCCATCGCGAGACAAGTGAAGAGCGAGGTGCAAAAAACTATGGGAAACTAAGAAGCTAAAAGAGGAGGGAAGGGGCAGGTCCCCGGGTTACAGCACATCAGGAGTCTGTTCTCCAAAGCCAATGAGCTCTCCTGCACTATCCATGCTCAGTTTTGACTGAGTTGGGATGTTAACCTAGATCATTCACTGGGATGCCTTTAGATCAAGACCTCAAAATATTCAATGAAACCATGTAAGTCACACCATTGTCATCCAAACCATGGTACCAGGGATTGCCAAGAAATAAGGAGGAATCCATATTTGC
>JAVSBS010012407.1:0-15294 GCA_033124195.1 Coracias cyanogaster
CCCTCCTGGGTCCTCGACCGGGACGGCCGCAACGATGTGCTGCGCTTCACCAGGGACATGGTGTTCCCCACCATACACTTCCCGAACGAGGTCATCATTAAGGTTCACGCTGCGAGCCTGAACCCCATCGACCTTAGTATGAGAAGTAAGTGCCGAGCCCGAGCAGCCGGGGCCGGGCTGGCGTGCTGGCCGCGGGTGTGCTCGCATTGCGGTTCCGCATGTCTCCCCGCACCCCAAATCCCGCACCAGAATTGCCCCCGGCCTGCCCCGGTAGGCACCTGTCCCGGCTGTGTCAGGAGGGACGCTTCAAAGCACGAGTTGCCCTGAGCCCCCTTGGGAAACTGCCTCCTTAACCACATGGAAAAAATGAAGTTTTGGGAATAGCGGTACAAAAAAGCCATTGCCTTTCTGAAGACAAAAGTGGGTGTGTTGTAGGGGTAAGCTTTTCATCTGCGTGACTATTTGGTTGCCGCTCACAAGTCAGCTCCCTTTTGTCAGTAGCATAACCACGGTGGGGTTTATTTCCTGGCTGTAGCCCCCATCTACACTCTTGACTCCAGCTCCCTTCCAAGGAGCAGTGTTGCCCTTGAGAGACGCTGGGTTTTCCTATGTCTTTGAGGTGAATGGGGCTGAAGGTTAAGGTTACCTCAAAGTTGGCACATGCAGCCTAATCCAAACCATGTTGTTTGTTGTCATGCCCGTTCTTCCCGAATTGGCATCTTGGCATCTACTGTCATCTTGCTCAGAAAATCTCTATCTTTCATTGTTGTAACTGTATTTGACACATTCAGACATATTTCTTCTGAAGTTTCAATGTTCAAAACACAAAAAAAGGAAGTTGTAGTAGTAGAAGACTTTTTATTTCATGTTGAGAAATGATCATTTTTATCAGATTCAGTAGCACCTGCAGAGATATCTGAAGGAAGTCTGCCAGCAGAGCTGCAATTTGTGTTTTGGGTCTCTAATAAATGAATTTTTAAAAACCTTTGTATATAGTTGTGGGTTTGATTATGGGACATTTGCTATCTGAGAAGTCCTGTTGAATGACCCACTTGAACTGCTGGGCTGCAACTAGTGTTTTGAGTCAGCATGAAAGTATTTAGAAGAAAGTACATTTTCATCCAGCTTTGAAGGAGGCTGCTTTTTTGTCTGTTTCTTTTCAGTATTAAAACACTGTCTAGCATAGTAGGGCACTTAGGCAGACTTGTCCAAACACTTCAAAGGCCATGCATGCCCAAATGCAGACTTTTCCTAGTCTGAGCAGAGTTAATAGATGGGTAATTCTGAGAGTTCACAGCATTTAGCTATTGCTTACTGAATAGAAGTTGAGATTACTTGACTTAGGAGATATGCCTTAATATTTTTCACAATGATGTTCATGTTGCTTTTTCAATACTCTGTTTGAAAAGACAAATGGAAAGCTTGGAGTTCTTTTGGATTTGTAGCTACATGGTGCTGTTGGAAAATGGAGCATTTCCAGCAGACTTCTTAGAATTTCTGACAGTGTTACAACATACTAAATATTTTTATAATGGAGATCCATTTCATGGACAAATAAGCCAGAATGAGATTTGCTCTGTACTTGTAAAATCTGTACAAGCATAAATTATTGCAGATTTTTTGCGTGCTTAACTTAGAAATGAGGCACATTAGGTACAGACAATGATTTATAACTGGAATTGTCAAGTTAATAAAGGAAAACAGTCTGGTGTGTCATAGTTAATTTCACATTTTGCAGGTGGATATGGTGCAACTGCATTAAATATGAAACGGGATCCCCTGAAACTCAAAAGTGCAGACACCGAATTTCCACTAACACTTGGTCGAGATGTCTCTGGTGTTGTTATGGAATGTGGACTGAGTGTGTCTTATTTCAAACCTGGAGATGAGGTGATATCACAAATATCTTTTTTTTTTTTTTTTAATGTATGATTAAATTATACCATGGGTCGTTCAGCTTTTGTCTTCCTCTTCAGAAATATTTTTTTTTTTATATTGTTGCACAAAGATGATCTATGGACTGGAGCATTTCTGCTATGAGGATAGGCACTGGGATTGTTCAGCCTGGAGAAGAGAAGACTCCAGGGGGACCTTATAACTGCCTTCCAACACCTGAACAGAGCCTACAGGAAGGCTGGAGAGGGACTTTTCACAAGGGTGTCCCGCAACAGGACAAGGGGAAATGGTTTTAAATTGAAGGAGAGTAGGTTTAGACCAGATCTTAGGAAGAAGTTCTTTAGTACAAGGGTGGCGAGACTCTGGACTAGATTGCCCAGAGAGGTTGTGAATGCCCCCTCCATGGAGGTGTTCAAGGCCAGGTTGGATGAGACCTTAAGCAACATAGTATTTTTGAGAGGCATCCCTGCCCATGGCAGGGAGGTTGGTCTAGATGATCTCTAGGGTCCCTTCCAACCTAAGCCATTCTATGAATGAGGACTACCTGGCAGTAAATTCCTAGAATGCTTTCTTCCCTACCTTTTTTCGCTGAGAAACATGATCTTTCCCAAACTTGCTTCTGCAAGTTAATTTCCCTTCCTTTTTTTTTTTTTTAATTTTTCATCCTTTTCAGTGGTAGCAAGAGAAGAATTTGTTTAAGTGCATACTCAGGATGCTGCTTCATTTTTGACTGAAGATAGAATTCTAATGGGAGTGGATTAATTGCTTTTTTTCTTGAGTAACTTAGTTAGGGTAGGAACTCTGGCATAACCCAAGAACCACCTCATGAATCCCTACGTAAATACTGATACTGTTTGCTTTCCTCTTCACCAGTTGCTTTCACATTTCACCAGATTTAATATAGCATATTCTGATTCCTCCCGCCATACTGCAATCTGGCTTTCCTGGCATAGAAGCAGTTTGGGTTGTTTTGAAAAATTATGTCTTATACACACCATAGTGCAATTTATTTACATAGCTCTGCAGTCCTTCATTTAGACAGTTCTGTGGTGGGTTTTTTTGTGTAAAAGAGTAAGATAAAACTGGTTTCTGATAAGCAATAATAAAGACATTCTGCAAATTGGAAAAAAGATTAATTGAGAAAACTTTTCTGTGCAGGTACAGTCATGTGCAAAGTAACAAAAAATGATAGTTGTTTTCTGTTTGGTTTTAGGTGTGGGCAGCAGTTCCTCCGTGGAAACAGGGCACTCTGTCAGAGTTTGTGGTAGCTAGTGGAAACGAGGTAAAACCTTCAAAAATGTGTCTAACAGACAAAACCCCAAAGTTGTAAAGACTGGCATTTTCTTTCTTCAGTGTCCAAGTAACTGTATTTCTTAGTGCTTGGACTGATTTAGACACCAGCTAGCTCTGAAGACAGTTGAAATTGTTGAATACACAACCTCCAATTCAGTAAAGCTTGTTTAGATATTTCAGTATCATGTAGGATCTGCTGTGTGACTTAGATATGATTGATCTTATTTCAGGTGTCTTTTAAGCCAAAGTGTCTCAGCCACATAGAAGCTGCCTCCTTACCATATGTAGGCCTCACAGCGTGGTCTGCTGTTAACCAAGTTGGAGGACTTAACAGAAGTAATTGTAGTGGGAAAAGGTAAGTAAAAAGTTCTGGTGTTAAAACCTAGTCTTTCATTTTTATACTGATCAGCTGCTTCCAAGGTCCAACAGCAAAGAAGACTGTTATACCATGACGTTCACAAAGACCAGCTGGCCTGAAGATGCTGGGTTCAATCTACACAACTGCTGAGAGAGGCTTCTTTAGAGGGAGACTCAGACAAGGGCTCTAACTGAATACCTAGTCACTTGCTGCTCAGTTCCTATATGTAGTGACTATATAGAAGTAGCCCGATATAGATCTAATTTATAAGGATATATAGAGAATTTAAAGATGATATCTCTAGGAATTTATAGGGACTTTGCATTTCTGCGTGCTAGGACAGCAGATTGTGTGCCTACCAAATGTAGTATCATCTCTCTGGGTTACTTTGGTGTCTCACAAAAAGTCTTCTGAACCACAGAGGTGTGTTTTGCTCAGTTTCTGCATGTGTGGGCCATTTGCAACAGACTGGTTTTCCAGCTTTTTGGAAAAAATGAGCAGGTGTCAGGGTCTTATGTGACCTGTAGGCCAGAACTCTGAAGAAGTCAGGAATGCAGAAGAGAAGAGGAGAACGTGCAGGATAAGCAGCCAAATTGAATAGAAAAAATGGCTTTGTTTATCAGCCTGCTAATCTGACAATGGTGGGTGGAGGACAGAAGAGAGAAAATGCATTGGAAGATTGGAGCAGATACCATTTTTCTCCTGATAATTGAAATTTGCAGTTATTTTGGCCTTTGGATATTTGTGTAAAAAGATAGTAAAATGTTCAGAATGGAAAGAATGGCAAAAGTAACAATAGTGGAATTGGAAAATAATCATTAAAATTACTATGCTGCACCAAAAATTTAGGTCATAAAGTAATTATTGGGCAGTAGGAGACTAGATGCCTGACCTCTTCTTATCTTTGTGTTAATTGTAATGCAATACATTGCAATGGACACTAGATTTATTGAAATTCTTCACTCACATCTTTAGAAGATAATTGAGTGAGTGGTTGTTTGTATGTCATGGTAAATTTCATCATGAAAATATCAAGTTATTGTTTGTTCTAAAGATAAAAAATGTTTTTCAAAAATGAAATTGCAAAATTTAGAGCAGTTTCAAAGAGACATCATTGAAATTAACTTCCAGCTAGTGATAAAATTCTAGATATCTTGTCTTCCTTTTTATTTTTAAGTATTTAGACTTTCTTTATTTTGTTAACTTTCACATGTAAATAGAATTAACTTGAAGATATGTTGATAGGCTAGTCTCGTTTAAAGTATCTTTCCAATCTTCAGGTAATTGCTTAGATTGTTAAAAGCGAAATTCAAGCTACGTTTATATCGTGTCTTCACATTTAATATTTGCTTTTATATTCACAATAAATACTTAGTTACTCAGCAAAAAACATTTTAATGAGAAATACCATAATTTTATAAGTACGTTGAGAAGTTTTGAATTGTAAAAACAGCAGAGAATGGCTTATTGTGATGGTAGCTTTTTGCCCCTGAAAAATTTCTTGTAGGAAAATACATAAAATGCATTGAAGGGGCTGTGCAAAAGTACATTACATGAACTTTGCATTATTCTTTAAGGCAGTAATTGCAAAAGACAAGAATTTACATAACGATTCTTAATTTTTTGAAATAATTTAATATGTTTTGTAAGAACTTACGTATGTATGTGATTTTGTGTTGGTCTTTTTGTCTCCTGTAGGTGTGTGTAAATAGCTATGTAGAAGGGTATATATACACACAAGAGTGTGTTTTTTGAAAGAGCAGCTGTATTTCTTGATGAAAGCTACTTCACTGATAACTTTATTGCAATGTTAAAACATCTTAGAAACAGCAAGATTCTTCTAGTGGTGTGTATTGTTTTCTTTGCCTCTTTAAGGTGGAAGGATAGACTCACCAGAAATACTCTCGAACAGTCCAACATTTGACTGCATGTTGATCTGACAGGAGTATCTGTTGCATCTACACATACTTTAGAAACTGGTTACTTGAAATGTGCTTGCATTGTTCGTGATGTCTCCTGATTCACTCTAAGTCCAGTCATTTCTCCATAACTTTTATTCTATACCACAGTCACTTATGTCAATATTCTTTCACAAGCTAGAAGTGTTGTTTTTCTCCAAAATGTTCAGAATGACTCTGTTGTTTTGAAGTTCTCTGTGGATAATAGCTGGAGTGCTTCTCATATGTGCCAGTGTCCTGTTTCAGTAGAAAGGGGAAGGCTCTGAGGAGACCTTGTAGCAGCCTTCCAGTACTTAAAGGGAGCCTATGGAAAAGGTGGGAAGAGACTCTTTATCAGGAAGTGTAGTGATAGGACGAGGGGTAATGGTTTTAAACTGAAAAAAGGTGTATTTAGATTAGATATTAGGAAGAAATTATTTACTGTGATGGTGGTGAGACACTGGAACAGGTTGCCCAGAGTAGTTATGGATGCCCCCTCTGTGGAAGTGTTCAAGGTGAGGTTGGATGGGCCTTTGAGCAACCTGGTCTAGTGGGAGGTGTCCCTGCCCATGGCAGGGGGATTGGAATTTGATGGTCTTCAAGGTCCCTTCTAACTGAAACGGTTCTATGATTCTATGCTTGTTCAACAATAGCTGTTAAACACCTTGCTTGCTATATTCACGAAAAGCATGATTAAAACAAACCTGATCATTTGAAAAGTTCTTGAAAATGTTTAGGTTAATAGTAAGTAAAGGTCTTTTATATAAATACAGAGTCGATATTTTATACATTAAAGTATGCTGGGAAGAGATGCTGGATTTGTTCCTGTTAAGCTGTTAAACCTACACTCCTGGTTTATATTGTTACAATGAAAATTCAAATGACATAATATCTCAAGAAAATATTTTTTTCAAAGTCTGTGTGTTATTTCATGATTTTATCTGTTGAGAAGTACAGAGTGAGTGTAGGTTGTAAAATTTCTTGATAGGATAAATGCTTCTTAATACGGGAATAAATCTCTTAAGGACATTTTGTTGGCATAATCAAATGGAATTTAATTATATATGTATTATTAAAATATATATTTATTCAATGAATGTAATAGTTTTTAGCTGGCATGTAGCTGAGTCACTGAAAATCATTAGATGTTCATAATATGGAGAAAATGCTAGTCCTTGATCTGTACACTACTCCCCACCCCCTATCTCTTTTGGTTGGGGGGACACACAGCTGAAACTGGTCCTGGTCTGTGATGCTAGTTTCTGACCACACCATAGTTCCAGGCAGGGCCCAGGGAGGAGAACTAAACTCTCAAATCCCATGGTATGCTCATCTGGAGAGATCTGCTGACTCTGATCATTTGAACCGCTAGAGCCTCGTATGGCGGTTGGTGAATGCTGGCTTGAATTACGTGCTTCTGTCAGAAGGGAACAAAGGCTGGGGTATGACCATTTGTTTTGTTCTTTTGAGAGAATTGGTTCTCTTGGATCTCTGGTCAGGTCAAAGAATTCATGAGTTTGTTCCCTTGTGCGCATGCTCATACGTTAGTTTACTCCTGAGCTCACCTTTGCAGTGAAACGGGTAGTTTCTATGATATGTTTTCTCCTGGGTGTGTTTTCCCGAGGCACTACAAACAAAACTGTGCTTACTTTGGCACTTTCCACCATCTGTGGTCCTTCAGTACCATCCTAACAGGTCCTGTGCCTTCAAATGCCTCCCCGTTCTCCTGTGTTGTGCCAAAAGTCTTCCTGTCCTCAATGCTCTAAAAATGCTGATGTGTCGAGCCGTGGCACACGGATCTCCTGTGCATAGTTTGTTTCTGAAGCAAAGAGTTTTCTTGAAGTTATAATGTATGGAGAGGGTTTTAATAATTAGGAGGTTTGGTAGAAAATAGCCCACGTAACATAGGAACAAACCAAATCTGAAAAGTGTTTCTGCCTGAAGAATCTCAAGGGCCTTTATTGAAGGGGAAAATAAAATAGTCCTAGCCAAGCAGCTCCCCAAAAATGAAAATGTTGCCTAAATCCTGAGCAAAATGTACATCTTAAAACAACATCTTTCTCCAAAATTTGTAGTAGAATAAATGCCTCTAAGCAAGGAGTAAAATTGGAAAGGCAGTTTGACAGGGTTTATTTGAAAGGATTTAATTGTGACTGTCCTTTGTAAGAGTAAAGATGGGCTTAGCCCAGTATCTTGAGTATAGCATCCCTGAGCCTTTTCAAGTATCAAAAGAATGTTGCTTCAGGCATCTGTTGTTAGAAGCATGGTTCTGAGGATAAGTGGTTTTTGGCAGAGTTAAAAGCTGCAGGCATTGTGGTTTCAAATTCTTCATCTGAATTTTGCAGCTTGGATCAGTGAAATAGGAGGGAACAGAATCTGATCAGTTACAAAAGAGGAAGCATTTTAAAATGGATATTGTGACCAAAGCCAAGTCTCTTAGGTTACTTCAAGGAATTTTTGTAAACCTAGACTCCAGATTGTACGGTACAGTTTTGCACTGTAAAAAACAATTTCCTTCAACATCCAGCACAGTGAGATTTAAAACAGGAACATTACCAGCTTCTGAAGATAATGAAATTTTTCTGGCAAACAGAAGTTCTGAGAAACATGATGTTCCCCAGTCCTATGCCAAGACTTCATCTTGCATCTTCCTTTTGTCTTAGAATTATCAAATGGGTCCAAAGTGTGAGCACTGTTTGTAACTTCAGCAGCAAGGCTTTCTTATTAATTCACTTTCTGAATTTAGTTATTTAATAAAATATCTGGATGAAATTTTGGAACTGTGATTAGGCTGCTAGCAGTAAGGTTCTCACACAGCTAAACTTGCATTCGTTTTTATGAAATTTAGTGTAGTGTGTTCAGTTAAAATGAGCTCTCGCTAGTAATTTGGTAATACACTCTTTCCTTTTCTTGCTTATGTGCCAGTTTCCACAACCTGGCATTTGCAGGGCCTTGTTGAGATGTACTGGACTGAAATTCCTCTGCCTTTTCCCTAAAGAAATTTTTGTCTTTCTTTTAGTTAAGTATTATGCAATATGGGAAAATTATGTTCCATATATTCTAAAGTTCCCAGTCTCCCTAATAAAGTGATACTAACCTACTTTTTCTCTTAGATAACACCAATTTGTGTAAAATGATAGTGAATCAGATTTTTTTCTATAGGAGAGACATGACAGTGGAGTCTGGGGGACAGAAAGACAACTAATTTTGTCCCAAACTAAGAAATTATGTTTGGGAAGTAGAGGACAGGGACAGGGGTTTTGAGTGATAAATGTTACTGCCTGACAGCTCCCCTGCCTGGATTTAGTGGAAAGCACAGATGAGGAATCCCCTTTGGCTGTGCTGAGGTAATGCTCTTGGCACAGGAAGCATGGGCCGCAATGCTAAGTCACGTTACTGGCTATCTGAAGAGTTTATAATGAAGTAACATTGCATGACAAATACAGTCTTTGGCTTAAAATAATTTGGTGTCAGGGATGTGTAAGAAGCGTTAAAACATATAGTCACTCTAGAGTTTATTTAAAGAACTATTTAATATATTTTAATTTTCTCTTACAGAGTATTAATATTAGGAGCTTCAGGAGGAGTTGGTACATTTGCTGTACAGGTAATATAAACCAGCTTGCCCAGGGTGCATCGTCAAACTATTCAATACGAAAAAAAATTAACAGAAGGTAATTGAGGGAAGGAATAGTGAAATAGCAAGCTACTGATTGAACTGTCTGATTGATATTTCCAAAACCGAAATATTTTCAGATTTATTGCTTTCCATTTGTTACATTGTATTAGCATAAAGTAGGAAGCAGGGACTTTTAAAGAAGGGAATGAGTGTAGACAGTGAAAGATCACATTTCACAGTTTGGGTGCAGAAAATCTCTAACTGGTGTAAATTGAAATATGTAGCCTGTTTTTGTTATCTTTCAGTCAGCTCTGCTTCATAAATAGGAAAATAACTTGGTGTGTGAGTAGAAAAACTGATGGAGAATGTATCATCTACCATAACTGTTGTAGGTGGTTAAATAAGGCACTAGGCTTTATGTGCAGTGTATGTAAAGCACAGTGACTCACATTAACTTTCCCTCACTGTCTTTGCCCTCCTGCCCTTTTGTCAGTCTTCATTCCGGTAGCTCTAAATCTTGGAGAGTCAAGATGCTTGTATTGATCCATCAGTTGTGGAACATCCTCTTTTCATGCTCTCATCTAATTTGAGGATTTTGATTCAAATCGGTGTCTTTTTATGCTGAAACATCTTTCTCTTGAGAATATGAAAGAAATACAGAAGTTGAGTGATGGCATCACTGCGTTCCATGTTACAAGACCATAAACATAGTGGTTTTTAAAGAGGCTTACGTGCGAAGTTTTAGTGTTACGCTATTTGGCTGATCCAAGGTAAAGCAGGTGGCTAAATTAGGTCAGTATGAAAGGCTGACCAGCCACTGACTAGTTGCGATTTCTACCTGATTAATCCTGAGTAAACTACACTAATTAATCTGCAATAAATGTAAAAAAGATTGCTGTGAATGAAAAATGAGATTATGGAAGAAATAAATAACTAGCAAAAATTCTTTACTTTGCGGTGGCTTTTGGAGTAGAAGATGACCTGACATCCTCCCTTTGCTAAATCAGAGATAACTTCCTCCTTTTTCTCATTATTAATATTTAAACTATTTACAGTGAGATAGATATATTAAATATTTTTTATTACCATCTGCTCATTAAGTATTTTAATTTGAAATATTTAAAAATATTTAGTGGTTGATCTGGTGATAGTTTTGTAGATTAGTAACTTGGACAATACCTCTTGGTATACATTTAGCTGGCAGATTCAGGTGGCAAACTGAGCATTTTAGTTGAAGCCTTATTTGTCCTGAGACCTGATATGAGTGGCATTAAAAATACAACCCTCTTTCCTCCACACCAACTCTTCCCTCCCTAAAACCTCCTTAAATATTGATAAATTCTAAGCATTGTTTGTCTGTGGAATGTGTGACAAGTTATGCTGTGTTGGAAGACATTTTCCCCACTCCCTCCTAAAGGTGCTCATTTATTTTAGAAATAGAATGAGACTTCGGCTTTTTAAGTTGTTCTTAATGCTTCACTAAATTTTAAACTTTGGACTTCTTTCTTTTATTACTTTTTTTTTAGCTAGTAAAGGCCTGGGGTGCTCACGTGACAGCAGTTTGTTCTCAAGATGCCAGCACACTGATGAAAAGGCTTGGAGCAGATGATGTGATAGATTACAAATCTGGAAATCTGGAAGAACAACTTAAAGCATTACCCTTGTACGTGTTTGTGTTGCTTAATGCTGAGATGAAGGCGTTGGGGGTCAAACCTTCTGCCTTTTTATTGCTTGAGTCGAGTCTATCAGTACTCCCTCTTTTTTTTTTTCTAAAGCATTAGTTTGTAAAGCAAATTCATCCCAGCGCTTTTTGAATGCAATTTGCCAAGTAAGTATCCCAAGCACAGATTTCATTCTAAGACTAAGCCAGTTAATTGGGCTTGTCGAGGCAAGCCCACTTTCACATGCTTCTCTTCAATGACTGTGATTTGAACAGTTTTTGTCAGCTTCCATCCAAGGATCTTGGAGCATTTATAAAGCATGAATAAATTAAAATAAATTTCAGAAATCCCGTGTGAGGCTAGTAAATAGTAAAATTGATCATCCAGAGGGAAGAACATGTCTTGAAGCAGTTAAGTAACATGCCTGAAGGTTTTTAGCCACTGTGCGACTCAACTGGGAGTAAATTTCTCTTCTGTAACATTGGGTATGGCTGCCTCTGATAAACAATCACACTTACCTTGTCACAGCAGTTATGTTTAAACTAGCTTGGGGGTTTTCTCTAGAACTGAAGCTAGCTAAAAGCTAGATGTAGTTAACTGTCTGGGAGGAGAAGTAGAAGCTGTTCAATCTACGGAACAGTCTCGCTGCTAACTGTGCTAAGAAGGCATGTGCCCTTTAACGATGGTGTGATTGTCAGCAGGCCTGAGGTCAGCTGTGAGGGTACTGGCACCGTCTGTATGGACTAACTGAGCAGTTTGCAAGGCTAAATTTGCCTTTGTGCAGTTCAACCTCTTAGATGCTAAAAACCTATTCTAGCAAGTGACCTTTTTGAGGAGGTATCAACAGCACTGTCCTAGGGTGCAGTTATATGATACAGCTAAGCTGGTCAGTCAGGTATACTGAGAGGGATGTTCCTAATTCTCTCCCCTTTTCTGTTGTACTGACTCTTCAGATTCCATAGTGAGCTAGTTTTTCCTGGAGCATGAGTTTTCATTATTTCAATTTCCCTTGCTGGCAGCTAACTGTTAGGTTGACTGAATTTTAACATGAAATCACATCCTTGGAAGACAGGCAGGAAAAATGTCTTTCCAGAGATAAGAACTTTTCTATTTAATTGGCATAAAGTATTTTCTCTCTTGTCTGCAGGTTATTTAGATTACATGTATGTGTATGTATGTATCTATTGCAATCTGGAGATTGCTGGCAATTTACGGATGAAAATGCGAATGAGCTGTGCATCTAACAGAGCAGGTGCATAGCTCCCTGTTGCCCTATTCAGCCTTTACAGGCTCACCCTGGGATAACGAGAAGGAATGCTGAAACTGGCTTGTTGCTAGAGACTGCATATACCCCTGCCATGGGGAGGAAGGTTTTAGACCCTTTGCTTTCTTAGGTTCTATGTCAAATAGGTAGATGCAAAGAAAAGAGCTGTCAGTGGAGATAAAATAGCCCCCAAACAAATAAAGAGGTCAGAAAAGACTTTTAGAAGTGAAGCTGAGAACTGGGTCACTGAAAAGATGTGAGGAGATAAGGGTTAGTAATTTCTTTACGTAGCTTTGGCCACTGGAGCTGACTTTCACGTGAGTACAGCATGTACAGGAGATGTTCCTAGTCAGGGTGTGAGTCCAGACTAGTTTTGACATGTGTGTACCCTATTCAATGCTAGGACCAGACCTCAAGACTGTTCCAGTAGTCTCAGTGGGAGGGCTGAAGAGAAGGAGCTCTAGAAGGCTTTAAGCAAGTAGAGAATGTAGTTGTGCATCTAAGAGTCTGCTTTTTTGAGTTTAAGTGCAGTTGAAGTTATCTAAGAAGCCTTTGTCTGCTGTGCAGTGAATGGGCAATAACCTGTAAATTTAACTCCCACTATACAGTAAAGCTGGGATTTATCTGAAGTCTTGGGAGTTGTTTTGGCCACATCTTACAGGCAGAATATTTTATGGCATTGTAGTGACACAGAAATGTAAACTATAGCCAATTTCTGATCTGAATTATTTTAATTATTATGAAGTTATTTTTATCATATTGTGATTTTAAACCTGTTCTTTACATATCTGCAGATTTGATTTCATCCTAGATAATGTTGGTGGATCCACTGAGAAGTGGGCTCTAGATCTCCTGAAGAAATGGTCAGGAGCAACATACGTTACCTTAGTGACACCTTTCCTGATCAATATGGACAAGCTTGGAGTGGCTGATGGCATGTTACAAACAGGAGTCACTGTCGGTTCCAAAACTGTAAAGGTATTTGACAAAATCCTATATGCTTTAATATTCTTTAGTCCTCTAGTGGCTTCTTTTGTGGCTTGGATGCTAGTCCTGTGGCTCATCTAGAGGCATCTGTTGTATTTTCCACATATATCATTAAGTATACTTGTGGCGGTCGGGCCACATACTTCAGATGCATTTTTATTCTTTCCTTCTTTCTTGCACTGAAAAAAAAAGTGTTGGGGCGGTGCTGATTGGTGTATGTGGTAGTTTAGGATGCTTTGAAGTTTTGATTTGTTATTGTGCTTTTCATTGTGGCCTATTCTGTAAGGCCTCCCTCATGAGTCCTGCTGACAGCTAGTGTTTCATAGTAAACGGAGCAAATCCCTGCCTTATTGAAGTGGGGGTAATTTTGCTGCTTGCTTCAGGCTGGTCAGGCTTTCTCTCAAAACATTGTTCCATGACTGATTCTCTTCATCCTATTCCAGCACCAGAGAGTAATAAAAGTGGTTGAGGGTGGCTAGAAAGTCTTTCATCTCTTTCACGTTCATGTGTCTGGTTGGTGATACTGATTTTTCTAGTTTTCAGAAGTGGATCTTAAAACGTTCTGCCAGTGGCGTGATCAGTGAGGCTTTTTAGAACTTTTCTCTTTCTTCTCTCAACACGTGTGCTTGCTCTGCAAATGAATGCTTTTCAAGCAGTTGCTATGGTATTCCTGTGATGGGCTGGTTGAATAAGATTCTAAGTCCTGCACCAGTACTTTCAAAGGAAAGCTCAAAAATATAATGAAAAGGCTGCGAAGAAGTAATGTAATATTATTTCTCAGTGTGCATATTTCCATGATGAGGACCATTGTATGCCTTGTGTTAAAAACCATCTGTTTGGTGGATGGTGGCTCTTGCTCCTGTAATGACTTATACAGAGGAAAGGCTCTTGACTTGTGCTCCCAGAAGGCTTTTCTTGTGAGCTGCCATCTGTCACTGGACCGTGATGACTTTGGCAGATGTGATGGTGGAGAATTTAATCACTGACACTGAGGTGGAAGGTTCCAAATGTCACATTGCTGGGTTTATTTCACCCGCTTTGCGAATGTGTATGATCATATAGCACCATTTCTCTCTTACGTAACAAATAATATTGTTTCTAACTGCAGAGGCAAGGTGGTTGTTTTTCTCAACTTGCTGACTTGTGCAATTGGACACAAAATTCACCCTGATCCTATTGTGGTAATACAGCATCCCCGTCTGTACATTTAATCCACATGCTTAGGTGACATTTTTTTCAGACAGTAGCATGTAATTTCCATGTCTTTTCCTTAAGTTGCTTGTCTAGTTCTTCAGTCATTAATTTTAGTTCCGTTTCAGTTTCCTCTCATGATTTTTTAATATGTTTGTGTTCTTCCTTGCAGCATCTCTTTAAAGGAGTCCATTATCGGTGGGCATTTTTTACGCCAAGTGGCCCAAGTTTGGATGAAATAGCTGAACTAGTTGATTCTGGAAAGGTATGTCAGTCATGGGTATTTGGGTATTTGTGCTGAAAGAGGTTCTGTTTTGACTCAATTCATTACAGTTCAATACAATTAGGGAATAAAATGTTATGAGAGTCACAGTGAGGAAAACTAGTTAAGAACTTACTTGCTTCAGTTTCTAACATCTGCCTTTTGCATGGAATTTAGGAGTTTGCAATGCGTTAGATTTTTCTGCCTTCTCCCTCTCCACCCTGCCTGTTTTTAAAAACACAAAGCTTACTAAGTTATGGGGGATGAATGCCCAGTGGGACATCTGTTCCAGAGGGAATCATTTAGCATGAACTCTGCTGTTGAAAATGATATGTTTTAAGATGCCTCATTTGGTCAGAATGAACATGACTGTGTGCATCTGCATAGGCAAAATTGTTTAGCCTGGGTGATCAGGAGCCATACCTGTAACGTGCACAGAATTACAATACTGCAGCTCATACATGACCTGCACTGGCAGAGTGGTGACAAGAATCTTGTGTTTCAGTAGTCCAGTACTTCAGAGTATAATGTTTGTGCTAATTCAGCACAGTAACTGGAATATGGTGAGCGTTCATAAGCTTTTCAGGAATGTCTTGGTCAACTTGGAGGAAAGGCATGAAGAAGGACATTGAGGTTCTGGAGCATGTCCAAAGAAGGGCAGCAAAGGTGGTGAAGGGTCTAGAGAACAAGTCTTACAAGAAGTGGCTGAGGGGACTGGGGTTGTTTAGCCTGAAGAAGAGGAGGCTGAAGGGAGACCTTATTGCTCTCTACAACTACCTGAAAGGAGGTTGTAGAGAGGTGGGTGCTGGTCTCTTCTCCCAAGTAA
>JAVSBS010012407.1:27391-50894 GCA_033124195.1 Coracias cyanogaster
ATAAAAGCACCAGTATCCTTCGAGGCATTATAATAGTAATGAAAGTGTTAATTTTAAACAGACTTACTACGCAAGACAAAGGCCTGGATGCTCCTAGGAGCAGCTTGTAGTTACACTGGTCTAAGCCAGGACAAAACACAGCAGCATAGTACAAGACTTTGTATTTTACCTTTCTGCCAACATTATTAACGAAAATTAACAGAACCAGGTTAAGAGCAGAGCAACAGAAGAACCTCCTGCAATCATCAGTATGTCTTACCTGTCACAAGCTCTTTCCTAAACCAGTAACACTTGCTTTGAGCGGGTGCAGCCCTTGTGACAGGGCATGTCTACACGCTTGGATATGCCCCTACTAGAGCAGCCTGACGCTTCTACCCAGCAGCGAGCGGGAGCCAGCAGCCCACCACAGATGTGGCTCTCCAACGTCACCAAGTACTTGGCATTCTGGCATTCTCCACAGTAAGCCCAACAGGCAGTGGCTGAAAACTTGAGAACCACAGTGCTTAGGTGCTCTTGCGGTCATCTTTAGTGATACTTTGCCTAAGAATTCCTGTTTTCTGTATGACTTTGGAGTTCAGGAAGACTATGCTTACTGGAATTGTTTTAAAAAGGTGAAAATATGACTTGGCAAGGAAGTAAAATACCTGTAACTTGAAAAGTTAGGCAGCCTAGAAAATGGGTAAGTTCTCCACATTCTGATGCGTCCTTTTGCCAACCCTCTCTTTTTCTAACAAATATACACTAATTTACATTGTCTCTACATGAGAAAATCTAGTATTTTTTCTTGATTTAGGACTTAGTCTATTAGCATACTAACTATATTTGAAGCCACATGTTCCAAATTCTTTGGATGTGCTGTGTGCTAGCAGCCTTTAAACTTCCAGTAAACATAAGTTTGTTCCAGTGAAACAAATATATTAATTTCCAGTAGTGAATATTTCTCTATACTATGGCCCATAGGTCCAAGTTGCTATACCTACCGTACACACTGCTCTCTTGTCCTTTATCGAATAAGCTTTAATTATTTTTTAGCCCTTCCTGCCATTAAAAAAAACCCTAACCTTTAAAAAATAATTTCAAATTATGCTTATTGACTATTCTGGATTAACTACTCACTGACAGAACTGTAACTTCCCACAACTCTCTCCTACCTTTAGTTCTTCCACTCTAGCCTGAGACATACTACCCCACTAGGTCACACTCACTTGGGATGATTTAAAAAAAAAAAAAAAAGGGGGTTGAGATACTGAAGCTTTTCTAGGGATAATAATCTTAGATAGAGGTGAAATCATTCTGTTGCTTGTTCTTTTTAAAATTGCAAAGAAAAGACAAAACTCTCATTGTTGCTTCTGTATCCTTCAGAGCCGGCAGTGCCAATTCTAGTGTCCGGAATAGTGGCTAATTCAAACGTCATCGTTGCTTGTTTGGGTTTACACAACTAGTGGTTCCCAACACTGCGTTAACTTTTCTTCATTGACTGTGTTGACAACAACATGGTCGCAATCATATTGTGCACCCCCTGTAAAGACAAATTGAAAGAGCGTATGTAGATTATCCTTGAATTAAGGGACATGTACGCCAGGTTTCAGGGCAACTCTAGTAAGTGCTGCTGTGGACAGTTTCTCTGCCCCCCAAGGCACTGAAAACACAAACTTATTTTCATCATTGCCTGCTTTTGGAATTACTTTTGAAGCAAGGGAGCCTGCCAGCTCCTCTCCACCCCTTCAGCCATTCATTACCTCGGCTTTTTCGGCCTGGATGGGAAAGGAAGGAAGCACTGCAGTACGGTCAGGTGTAGCTCCTTTAAGACTGTCACTTCCCAAAAGTCAGGCTTGACTGTTCCGTTTCCCCTCAACAGCTGTCACTCTAAGGATGATGTTTCCACTACTAATGCGAGCACAACCACACCAGGGACTTATTTACTCTACACCTCTATAATCCTGTATTTTGATCACAAGTCGCCATACACAGAGTATCACCCAATGTTCAGCTGTTTCCACTGGCAGCTGAACATAACCTGAATGCAAAATAGAGCCCTTTCTTATAGGGGCTTGGCTTCCTCACGTGACGCAATGCCAAACGTGTCCCCATAGAAGAGCACCATAGTGTTCTGACTTAGGTAACTCAGAAGCAAAGAAATGTTCGACTAGAGCTGAAACTCAGAAATGGCATTTTTCTTCTCAGATCTAGTAGATAACTGCAGAAGCGTAGGACACATGCATCTCATGTAGTACAAGACAGCACCTGCAGCAGGCACTGTTCCTGCTGGAAGCAGCCGTCTGAGCCAACCCTTCATACAGAGCACCAGGACACTCCCATGGACGCCGCCTTTTACTCCACACCCCTACAGCCTCACCCGCCCTGAATGAGCAGAAGACAAGCCTGGCAGCTGAAAGCTGATGATCAGTGTAACAAATGGATTCTAGCAGATCTCGGAAATAAATATGCTCGGCAGCTGGAGTCCTGCATAGGCAGGCACATTTTGTACTAAGCAGCTCTTTTGTACGAAGGAAATGCCATCTCAAGCACCTTAGCTGTTCTCCAGGAATTTGTGGGATTCTTTAGGGTGCCACTGTGCCAAGTCAGAAAGGTCTGATTAACACCAACATGATTTCTCTCTTTGCCATCACCAGGCAATTACTGAAAAGCAGTAGAGACAGATGGACAGCAGAAATACTTGCAAAAGTTCTTCAGAAAGAGGGGAAAATTAAGGAAACCCCTGATTAAATCCTCCCACAGGAGAAAAACCCCAACCAGCAGCTACGAAAAACATTAGCTACATAGCTCAGTTATGGCTGCAAGCGCAAAAATATTTTTTAAGTGGTGTCTGATAGATTGTAAACATGTTATAATGGGAAGAGATGGGATGGGTTTTCAGTGGAACAAGAGCCAACTTTGCTAGAGCAGTGCCCTGGACAAGGCTTTGTGCTACGCCAGCGTATCCACAAGGTGGCATTGGCAGCTTGAATTCATTGAAGAATTCATTTCATGCTCAAGTTGTGGTCACGAATGGGTCAGCAGAATGGGCAGAAATGGGTAATGCTCCTACTAAGCTTTCTCAAATAAAAGCTAAATGTACCTATTCTTTCATATTTACTGTACAGATTTACTTTTTCTAAAACTAAGAGTGCACCTCTACTTTCAGCACCAGACCTAGCCATTGGGAAGTTCTTCAGGTATAAATGCAGAATACCTCATTGCTTTCAACATGATTAACTGAGACAAGGCAGTGTAACAGAATTTCTGCTTGTTTGGTGCAGCTCAGTCTGTGCAGAGTCACTGTGACTAAAGGCTCTTTCTTGAACTGGAGTCTTTTTGGTAAGTTTATAATTAATCATCAGTAGCTTTTAATGGCAGTAAAGAGAATTTGTGACTATTTGTGCCAGTGTTGCATTAGGATCAGACATGAGAACACTTTTCTCACAATTCTGATAGTCCTGCCCTTTTTAGTTCTCTAAGTGTTGACTGTTAACTCTGGTACTTTTTTTGTGTGTGTACTTGCTGTAATTAATTTTACAGCATCAATGCAAAATTAATTTTAAAACAGCTAAAATATTAACATCTACAGAAAATGATTACACCCCCCTACCCTGAAAATGCAGAGTTATGTAAGAACATCTGATTGTGCCAATTCTGCTGATCCTTCCCTTTGTTGCTTTTTCAGACTTTCTATGAAACTATGAAAACAAAGTTCAGAAACAGCATCTACATGAATCTAGCTGCTGTGACAAAAGCAGCTGTAAAACACGCATCACACACGGACCTTAGGCTGCTATGGCAGAATCTCATGTCTGCAGTAAAGCTATAGCCATTAATGAACAAATGAAAAAACTTTTTGCATCTAATCACATCAGCGTACAAGCCTTTGCTTTCCTAATATCCTTTGGCTGTTGCATCTACAACTACTATATAAGAAAATTTGCTCTATACAAATTAAAGTTAATGAGAAGCTAGGTTTTTCTTGCTTCAGCATTTTAAATAATTATATTCACATCACCCAGTGCCACCTAAAATTAACTGAGGGTATCTACAGTGAGTGGACACTGGGAATACAAGATAAGCAAGTACTGTGAGTTACTAAACTCCATGTAGGAAAAATGAAATGAAGTCCCAGGGCCTGTATAATTCAGGAGGTCAGACTAGCTAATCATGTCTTTTTTGATTCTAGATTAAAGTAACTATAACACCGTCCTTAATTTATAGGCACGTTTAGTGCCTATCCCACTGTGAATACCATGTGATTAAGACACAATGTAATGAGATAACACATTTGCTTACCTTTGATATCTAAAACCAGGTTGGGTTTCATCTTGCTATAAATCCTGCCATCGGGTCTAATATGCCAATATTGTTTGTCTTCATTCCGCTCAAATGACAGACCGAGTTTAGAGCCAGGAGTTATAAGATTTCCAACAATTGTCAAGCAGCAATCCTCTGCCATCTGCATGATCAGAAAGGCAACAGCAATCATTTAAAATGGCTTTATTTCTAGTATCCAGTTTTTTAGTCAGATAGGAGAGATGTCAGCAGGTGAAAACAGAAGCTAGGAATCACTTTCCCTAAAGGAATGTATTTTTCCCCCCAAACACAAAACTGCTTATTTTTGTTCCTGTTCCTGCTGACACTCTCCACAACATAAGAACATTAAAATAACCACACCGTATCAGATCAAAAGGTACAATTAGCCCTCCTCTAGAAGTGGCCAGGAACAAATGTCATGGAAGATTACATTCACTGTGCTCTTGGATGCACTATGTTCCTGGTGATCTCTCCCAGGCTACAGCAACTTCCAGCCCAGAGACTTTTCCATGCAGAGCTGGTGCCTTTCATACTCAGTTTCTGTCCCATATGTGAATTTATTAGGCACTACCCACTGAGATCAATGTAGCACTTTTACATTAATGCCCTTCGGTGTCATAACTCTTCTGTGGCAAGCAGTTCCAAATCTTAACTAACTACTATTATTTAAAATAATAAAAAAAACCAACCTATAGTCAACTACTAGTTTTATTTGATGCTCTCCTCACACCCTTTTCCCTCCCTTATTTTAAGGGATGTCTTGTCCATGCTATGTTTGCAGAGACTTCAATCATATCATCTCTCAAATTGCCCCCTTTGCAGGCTAAAATGCCCAAGCTATTTTTTATCTTCCTTGCATAGGAGCCCTCCATCTTCTCTGTACATTCTTTTTTTTGCTCTTTAATCATTTCTAGTGCTGCAACAATGTTTTGTGATACAGGACATATCTGCGCAGTATTGAGTGTATTAATTTCACAGTGTATCACAATAATATTTTCTTCTTTGTTCTATATTCTTTTCCTAGTCATTTGTATTACTTGATTTTAAAGCTCTGCAAATGTCTTTATGGTTAAAAGAAGAACTGGCCAAAATCAACCTTACTTGAAAAGAATCTTAAGGCTGTATTTCTAGTACATTACAGTTAATTATTCTGTGGGAACAGTGCTTTTCAATAGATCGCCATAAGCCACCTTGGAACATCTGAATGGGTAGCACTTGAGGCTATGGTCTAGTAGTTAGGGAGATGTTGGGATGAAGGTTGGACTTGATCCTGGAGGTCCTTTCCAATCATGATGATTCTATGATTCTATTGATTCTATGACTTCAGTGGCAGATTAAACACCCTTCTGCCATTGCTGATATGGCCCTAAATTATTAAATACACAGTTTTGAAGAAGTAGTACTTATTACTATGATAACCTAGAAGTAAGTTGATTTAGTTCTGCCGTTCTGAAATTCTCATCTGTATGTGAAATGTTCTCTAGTGGGACTTAAGACTCAGACCTTACATATTAGGTCCACTAGACCACTACTTCAAACATCTCCAAGAAACTCATGAAGAGAGTGGAGACCTGAACTGGTATCTGCTATTCCTATCTGTTTCTGACAAAATGAGCAGAATGACTTTCATATCCTGCTTACTGCTTATCCCTAAAACAGCCCTTCCCTGAAAACCTCAGGCAAACCTCAAGGTACCATGACTCCATCAGTGAGATGACCTAAGCTTACAGGAAAAAAGGCACAAGTTCTTTCAATTACCTACTCACCCATGAGCTTAATTTTCTTTTTAAAATGTGGTGAAAAACAATTTTTTGTGCAAAACCACACTTACTGCCATTCAGCAGAAGGGTGGCAGAGCTCTGTAAGAGTTCAGTCATTGAAGATTCAACCCCACCACCTTGCACTCTGCAACTGAGTGACCCGGTTGCTTATACAGCGCAAGTTGTGTTATTTTCTGTGCACAGAAAATCTGCTTTTTTTTTTTTTACGAAACCTACGAGCATTTATCCAAAGCCATATAATACCACTGTCTTGACAGGAATACTTCCAGTGAAATGTTTGTGAGAGGCACTGTTAAGAGAGGAATCTTTTGTATGCGATATTAAAACTTTTAGCTTACTTTGCACCATTTTGCTGTCTGCATAAATCCCTTTTACTACCACATGTGTCCTGCAAACATGTCCAAACAACGCCTTAGCTTATTAACAGTAAGATTCTTCCCTCCAGCATAGATGACATAGTTATAACTGGCTCCTTTGAAGTTATACAGTCCTATAGAAAAAGTTCATATGATTCTTTGCAGTCAAGCTGCTTAATGTTATTAAAGTAACTTAATTTTCTTTGGCTAGCTTTCCCTACCTAAGACTGTTCATGCTTAAACATTATGAACTGTGCATACCTCTGCTCACCTCAATGAAAATTCACACACCATTAGTTTTATGGACTGTGAGAAAAGCAGGACTTCATTTGGAAACTTGTACAGAGGAAGGGAAGAGGGATGAATTTGACAAATAGAAGGATAACCATAAAAAACTAACAAAAAAACCCCAAACAAACAAACAAAAACACCCAAACGAGTAGGATTTTATCTTTAAGCTTGCTGGAATGCAGAAGAGGATGTGACCTACATTACACCAACAGACCTAGCACAAGGTATGCAAAATATTATCAGGAAAGGTCTGCATTTAAAAAAGGTCTCCCCTACTTTGACACTTTTGTGGTATTTTCACTGTGGAGAAAAGAGGGCATGAATGAGGCTCATGAAGAGCACAGCAACGATCGTCTGGTGTTGACTGTACTATAAGGCTACTATTCTTTAACGAAAAAGTAAACAGTAACTAAATGTCTCTCAAAATTTCAATTACATAAAAAAAGTATCAGACAACTAGTTTCTATCACCTGGAAAAGCCAGAGTTCAAGTAAAAAAAAACAACAAACCAACCAACCCCAAAAAAGCCCTCCCCAAAACCCCCTACAAAAAGTTGATATTACAGCTGAAACAGGATAAGCCTATAAAATAAAGATGATACAGTAGGAATGGAATTCAGAAAGCTCTACTATTAAGAGAGGAAAACAGAAAATTCACATTGAACTTGAACCTCACCCGCCACCTTAGGAATCCATCCTGATAAACCCAGATTTGATCATCTGAGTCTGCATCTTCTGCAGCCTGTATTCTGAGAAGATTCAGATTGTCTAAGTTTCCATCAGCTGACATGAATTTTCCCGTTTCCTTGTTTCGAAGCCTGAAGTACATTCGTTTCTGCAGAAAACAAAGGAACTCTAGCCAGTCTCAGCACAGAACACATCCTGCTCTGGTTAACTTCAGAGCAATCACTGTTCAGTGCTGCACCCCGTGCCTCCCTCCTTCTTTCAGAAAGTTCAACTTTTCTATTTTAGAATTTAATTCCAAAGTCCATAAATGTTTAGGACAAGCCAAGCTTTAAGAATTCACCATTCTGCTCGGGGAGTTTTAAGCTTTCCTATGCCCTGAGATCAGCACACAGTGGAAAGCTAAGGAATTTTAATTCAGAGCAGGACTAACTTCCCTCTGTTAACTTCTTGTATAGATGCTCTTAACTTTCATTAAGGGTGCACTCGTGCAGTGCTGCCTACTTCCCCAGCAGCAGGTACGACACCGTGCATTCATGCTGCGGCTTAACACACATTAACATTCCTGTTTAGACAAGCTCTCAGCCAGGGCACTGAAAATGCATGATTCCTAACTCTGCTTAAGGCTACACAAAGGCAAGGCTATGACAGCAAGCAAAAGCATTTGGTTACAGGTACAAGTATTCTGTGAATTGAAAAAGTTGTTTCCTCAGTAAATATGGCTCAGCAAGAACCTCAAATGTTAAAGCTCATACAACTGCGGGCTGCAGCACTGGACCAAATCACATGGTCCTTATTTACAGAACAAAATGAAAAGGACACCGGGAGAGTAAGTTTTGCATTAGATTTGCAAATTATTCTGCCAGGTAATAAGCAGGGAAGGACCTTCGCCCAAGAATCAACACAAAAATCACTACTAATTGAAGTAGCCAATTTTCTTCTTGTTCTGAAAATAATGCAGATAGCACAGCCAGTGACCACTTCAGGCATTAATTATTACATGACTTAAAATAATTTTTATATAGTAGTTATAGCCATTATTTGTTAAAATAATTTAGCCAATATTTATAGGCCATCTTAAGCAGTAGGACTGCAAAGCCATGTAGCATAATCAAATAGCTTTTATTACAAGTGAAACTGTAAAGCCATTTCTTTACACAATTGCCATTGCTGAAGCTTGTGACATGCATCAAGACTGTAACATTGCTTTCAAATGTGTTGTATTCCCCCAGCCCCATTACAAAATATAAATTATTACTTGACAATCTCATGTCAGAGCCTGCTCACCTGCAGTAAAGGTCTCAGAGAACCTATCTGACAACAGCCACTCACTTCATACCAATCTGGAATTTCATTTGGTGATAACAACATCTGACGCCCTCTGTAATTACTACGCTCATAAATTATCCATCTATGAGAAGGGGAAAAGAAAAAAAAAAAGACAGAATGCTGTCACTGCCAAATCCTGCTTTGGAATCAATACACAGGAAAGCTATCCCACAAAGTAGTAGTGTTTAGCTATGGAAAGCCAATGACCTGCTTTTTAACAGGTGTTCAAAAATAATAAAATCATGTCCTGATTTAGTCAACCGCATTAAGATGAGTACACTGGAGTTCACATTTTAAAGTCCTGTTGTTTAAAAATTACAAGCTGAATGAAATAGAGCATTCTCTTGCCTTAAACGGAGAACCCAACTTTTAAATATCATCTGTTTTCAGGAGGTACTGTGACTCCTCAAGCAGCATATATGTACATGCTACATATGCTGTACATGGTAGATAGCTGCATATGGAGAACTAGTAGTTCTGTGTATCTTAATTTGGACAAGGTTGACCTATATGGGAAAGAACTACTAGGGATGCAGACTGCAACAAACAAATACTGGAACTGCAACAGGATGAAGTTCTCTAGGGTATTTTCATAGAGGGTTTATTTCAGAAGACCTTTCTTCTTTATAAATACCTGAAAAGTAAAGTAAAAAAAAAAAAGAGAGAGAGAAAAAAAAACACGTAGAGAAATTTTGTTTAGCGTTCCCTATCCAACCACATTTACAATCATACTGAGAGCAATCCGTCAGAACCTGACTTCTGCTTCTCTACTACTGGCATAGGCAGTAAATTACAACTTGACTGTGAAAGAGGCTGCAACACAGTGCAATTTGTTTTCTCATACTGATTTGCTGGGACTGTCCAACAGCCAGAGGTTTTTGAGCAGGTAAACACTCAATATGCACATTCTCCTGTTACCTCCCTTTCTCTGACTTATTTGTCAGTAGACATCTATATCCAGAAGAAGCACACTCACCTTAATTTTGGTGCTTTTTCACATCTATCCTCAGGTATGCAATTAACAGAATGATAAATGGATGTCTTTTAGCAAAGGAAGGGAAGCCAAAAACCCCCTCAATAAGGGAGGTAGTAGGGGCAAGCACTGAAACCTGTATTTTGACACATTTCAGCAGCAGACACTGCTATAATCAAATCAGAATAATCATATCATACTCTATACCTTTCCAGTGATCAACCAGATAAAACTTATGTATTAATTGGACCGGAAACACGCACAATTCATGACTCCATTACCTGGAATCACAGTAACAAATGTTCTTGACAAAGTAGTAACTTGATGTTTGACTTCATGTTATGGGAAGTGAGAATCAACTATATTGTTATGGTGAAAGACAGTGAAATCTCAGGAGACTTAAGAATATGAAGCATATACCTTTTGTATGACCTTTATGTTTCAAACTTCAGTTCAGTGTGCTAAGGAAACCCTTTGACTAGTTTTTCCAGATGAGGAAAAAGGTTTGCTCTACCAACCTGGAATTAGTTATCCACTTGAGGGCAGTCTTAAGCTACCCAACATCATCTCTCCAGCACACACCTTGGAAATTTACCTCTTCAAAAGAACACATTTCAATGCAAAGCAACAGTAACATGGATCTATCACTTAAAAAATAAGTTACAAAAAACCTGACCATGTATTTGGGGTAAGTATCTTGGAGGTAGAGGTTAACACAACAAAACCACAGAGAAATTCAGCAGATTTGCTAGAACACTGGAAGAAGATAGCACAGTAGCTTTCAAAACACTTCCAGACAGTTTTTAAACTTCATCACAGACTATTTTTCACATGATTAAAGTACATTAAGAGAACACAACTGCTTAAAAACAGCTAATGAATTTAACAGCTAGATTTACAACCAAGAGTCCGACCCAATTCCTGAAGTAAAAAGGATTATTACTAATTCCAAAAGGGACTAGACCATGATCTGATTGTACCACTCTGTCCATAGCATCTAGGTAAATGGATGAATGTGAAGACTTATTAAAACATTCTGAACTCATGACACATGACACAGATCATGAACTGAATGATTTTATGACTGAGACATAAGCCAAGAGCACAGAAGTTGGCTTTATGATGCTATGCAAGCTGGCTTTTATAATATGGCATGAGAGAGGACATCAGCTTTTCCTTGCAGGCTTTATTCAAATTTATTTCGACTTCTACCACTGGGCACCAGTCAGTGATAATATGTTGTTGAAAGAGGATGTGAAAAATTTCTGTAAGAAGAAACTGCATTAATGCACTGCACACATTATGATATTTTAATTTTATACTCCTTGGTTTCTAACACCTGTGGTTTTTCTGTTGAATAAGCACATCACTCTAAAGAATCAAAAAGTTATTTTAAACTTACATGCCACCAAGGACTTGAACCGAAGATATTCGAGGATTATATCCCAGGAACTGGAGATTTAAGATTTCTGTACTGAATTCAATTTTCTTTCCTTGGAAATCCACTTTTTCATAAAGAGCTATGCACGGCTCAGACAGCTCCTGCAAAAGGAAGAGGAGCGCTTTTATAGGGTGTTAGAACTCCAGATGATGACTGTGAACGGCATTACTCCACAGAGCCCTTTTATTTAAGAAGTTTCTTCTTGACTGTTTCCAAGGTCAAAGACCCTGAATAATGTTTTTGGTCTGCAACATTACTTAAAATAAATTTTAAAATGATAAAAAGCCCTTATACAAAACACAAAAATGATCCGCTTGCATGGAACATAAAATTTCCTTAAGTCACACACAAATGTCTCTGTCGTTGACTCTTGTATAATATCCTAAGCATGTTTTGAAATATGTTTTAATGAATGCCATATCCCTCCTCCACTGCACTAAGCCCCACTCATTGTAGGAATTTTCATCTTCAGACCTGAAAACGTTGTAAGACAAAATTGATTTCTACAGCTTCAAATGATGACAGCCTTGTCAGCCCTACTTATCAGTTACTGCTCTCATTTTTAACTCTTATAGCGGGTTATGGCAAGACCAATCTCTGACTAGACAAAAGCTTCAAGGTTCATATTTCTGTGGTGAAATTCATGACTCAACCAAAATCTGTAACATCTGAATCTTCCTATTTGCCGTGGGGAGATTATTCTTCTGCCTCTGTCAAAACACTTCTGGTGTCAAAGGGATTCTTCCCACATGAAGCTCCCTGCATCACTGAATCTGTTTGAAATATCTTCTGGATAACAAACCTTGGACTCTTTTCTGCATGGCAAGGTATCTGTAGTGGACTGGAAATAACCTCTCACACTTAAGGCCTTCCTCTGGAAGCTGGGAGGTAAGGGTTTGAAATCCCTCCAGGTAAAGTCAATTAAGCCTGAGTATCCTGGTGTTACCATTTACACTCACAGACAGAAAGGACCCTGCCACTCCCCTTCTTGCAAGTCTTCCAGCAACAACTGCATAAAACCAACAGCACAGCCAGAAGAGCTCCTTCCTGCTGGCATGTGTTCAGCATGCTCAAAACATCGACTGGATCAGGAGTGCCTGACATGATGTGAAGTCTTGACAGACTCCCATCCGGCCGCAGGCATGGAAACAGGCCCTCCATGGCAGAGGTGGCTCCATATACGCATGGCAACAGATATCTGCACTTCTGTGTGACTTTGTTAGGCAAGACCTCATGTCTACCAATTTCTAGACAGTGCTCAAACTCCTCTTTTATCTTTCTTTTGATGTTTAAGGGCACGTAGGACAACGTTGCATGAGCATCACCACTGTCTTCACGGAAGTCCATGTTACTGCACACCAGCTGAGCTGTGCTTCCTGGTCACACGCATGCTGCTTGGCTGCAGAAAATGCCAGGAGAGGCCCTCCAGCTTACTACAAAATCAGAGTACGCTCATACTCGCTGTGAAAGGTTCATGCCAGTTAGACTATCATGTGTCATCACGGCTAAAATGCCCAACAGGAAAAGTGGCACCATGATGATTTCCCAGCGTCTCTGACCCCTCAAGCCCTTTTGCACACCTGCACCTGCACCCTGAGACACGCAACTGGTCTGGCACTAGCCCTTGAGCCATATGCAATGCTTCAGAAATAATCTACTTACAAAGAAAACACAGAGAGAAAAGGAAATCCTCCAATTTTCTGCCACACCTTCCACTCTGGGCATTTTTCAGATTCAGCAGCAACACTGTTATATAAAACATTCCCCACAGAGAGAAGTGCAAGGTCAGCTCATGAGTTTTCTCTCAGTACTTCCCACGTACTGCACTGTACAGACTGGTGCTTCTGTATACCTACGTTTAGTTATTTCACAGAGTTGCTCATTAAAAACTATTCTCAGCACGGCTGTTCAAGCATAAACCACACTCACAGTTGTTTTTATAGTATGTTCAGGAAAGATCGTGTAGCATATTCAAGAAGGAAAAACGCTATTTTCTATCTGCAGCACAACCATGTGGAGCTTCCAAAGCAAGTACAATCAAGCAAAGATACAGTAGTATAATAAACCAAAAACTTTGAGCTTATGAACAAAAGCCCTTTTAACTTTCACTTCAAGTCTATCAAATATCCCTTTCATTTGTTTTTTTTATGGTCCCTTAGAAATGGATCCCTGCAAAGCACAGTTAAGCTAGGTAAGCGTAATGTGACATTAAAATAGCAAAGGGGCTTCTTGTGTAGAAATGTCACAGAAGAATCACAAGGAAAGTTATAGGAATGGCAGCTGGTGGAGAGGAATAAAGATTGGTACTGCCAAAAAAACAGCCTCAAAATAAACCTCACAGGTGAAACTAGGTACTGGAATCTAGAAAAATAAGGCTCAAGCTTTTAAAACATTATGAAAAATGAACAGTATAATAATTTCCACCTGACTTCTTATTCTCTGCATTGAGGCTTGCTAATAAACTGCTGAACAAATCAACCCATTTTCCTCTTCTTCACAGGTAGTAAGCCTCTGAAGGAGGAAGCAGCAGCACGTGACTTGCAGATGCAGCTCCATGCTACTGTCTGAAGTGTGATTAATTGTAGGGCTAGAACAAGTTTCAGAGGCTGTAAGAACTTAAAGAGGCACAGAACTGACAGTCAGCTGTTTTAACACAACAGTCTCTGTCACAAATAACGTATCTTCCAAAAGTAAGCTGATCGTTCCAGCTTGAAGCAAGCATTTTAAGCCCAAGGACTCAACACTGACATGTGCAAAAGAACCTATTTGAATTCATGGTGATCACTCACCAAGCTTGGCTAGGAACACTTCTATTGTTTTTAATAGGATCTGTCTACCGGACAGCCAGAGAGTTCAGAAAGCAGACATACTTCCTGCAGATGTTTGTTTACACTGTACATCAAAATGCTCCAGAGACATGAAAGAGGATGACACATTTTAGTTCTCCTTCGTCAACTGCTACATCACTGACAGGTTACCAAAATTACAGTGGAGTGCAATAAAGTTGCCAAATTCAAAGAAGAGAGTCAATAGCATACTCCTCCATTTTTTAAAATAAGTACCATCTCTTCACATTGCCGTAAGTTCCTGGATTCTTGACCACATTTTGCTAGTAATTACTTTGATCTTAAAAGATACTTGCAGATTCCGTAAGTGATCCATCATAATGATTGGTTATAGGCTTGATCAAACTCGTTCTTCACCATGGATGGGTTACAAAATATGTAAATGTTGTTTAGTTTGCATCTACTGCACATAACAACATACATAACAACAACACTGTCTGATTTTGCCAAATGGCACTGGGTGTTCCTTTACTTTATCTGGAAGGGTGCATTATTTCATGATTAACTCAAATTTCCCTGATGACAGCAATAGTGTTTTATAATTACATGTACTTCATGTAAAGTTTCTTAGTTAAGTCTGCTTTTAAAATATGCATAAAAAACAAGGTCTGCATTACAGATATTTCTTCACACTGTGCTACCATCATTTCTCAACCCAGTCTACGTGGTCTCTCCTACTGAGAAATAAAGAGTCTGATGCATCCTTGACACTTTACAGAAGTCCCTTCATAAGCTGTTATTAAGAACAGTGATTCCAGGCAGCTGTTTCTGTGCTGTCCTCTCCTCCTTTGCAGAAACAGAACAGAGGTCAAAAAAAACCTGACTGCTGTTAGAACACTTAACAGCTACTACATAGCAAAAAATATAAATTAAAAAAAATTAAGGGAAAAAATACTCCTCTGTTGTCTGTGTGCCCCTAGCATTTTTACTGTTGCAAAAAATGGGGAGCTCAGCGTCGCCTGAGTACTTATCTTTACAATATTTCTAATAACTTTACTTACAATATTTACAATCCGTAAAGATTTTAGAACTGCTTGGGATGAACAACCCATTGCCATCAGATCAGGATAGATCCCTTCTTCTAACACATACTGGTTACCGGCGAAGTCTTCCTCGTCATACACTATGCAGCTGCAGGAAGAAGGAAAACAAATTGCTTCTTAACAAATCTGTGCAAGTAGCATGATGCTAGTGTTTCTCAGTCAGTGCTACTGACAAAAACATTGTTTACAACATTTTGTCCTGACAGGCCAAAGACTGATGTGTAAACTGCAAAGCTTTGTTCTCTGTAAGTCTCCTTATATGACACTTCAGGTGTTAGAAAGCTGGTTGCTTTTCTAACACTTTTACCATTTTAGTGATTTTTGCAATATTTATTTAATATAACTTACCTGCCATCTAAAATTTTTGAAGACTTCACAGCAAATGAGTCAATGCAGCTTGTGTCTTTTTCCAATATTTGGCAGTTACCCTTGAATTCAGGCTCTGAAAATAACTGGACCTGTAAAAAGTTACAAGCATATTTAAAAACAATTAATTTGTCAGCTTTCAGTAACATGTCTCTACCATTATTTCTATACTTAAACATACTTACACTGCCTCAGTTACATGTATTTTTTGTTACCTCTTCAGTGTTGCAAGAGAGGTTCAAGAGACCAAGGTAACAATACCAAAAATTACTCCTGGCTGTAAATCACTTCTTAACATATTAAATAATTAAAACAACACTAACAAAGACAGCTCCTCGGACTATCTGCTGGGGAAGATTTTAACAGAATGGCCAGAATAGGCACATCTTTAGTACAGCGCCATAAAAGGTTTTGGTTTATGTTATTAATCCATTTCATCTCCAAAATACATACTCTTCCCGCTTAAAAAAACCCAACCCTATCTCTCTCTCAGAACATAAATGGTGCATAATCTTGGCAAAGGACCCAGACAGTATGCCAACAGGCATGGTGTATATTCCCAGAGTAGATGGGCTTTATGTGCGTGCTTGAACAGCTATAGTTACAGTCACGTCAGTTCTTTCTCTGCTCAGAAAGTAAGAGAGAACACATCACCCAGAGTCTTTTGTCCTTGTTAAAAAGGAAAAAAAAAAAAAAAAGCAAGCAGCAAACCTGCTAATTTGGTTAGAGGATAATTAACCCTGATCACACAGAAGTCATCCACATTATCACATGCCTACCAGCTTTATTCATTCTTAACAGAGATACAAGTGTGGGCATGTACAGCGTTCTCCAAAGAGGAACATGCTGACAAGGGATGCAGTCTGTTGACTACAAGCCATTACTTCTTTGCCTCCTTAGGATAAGGTCTTAATAAGCACATGATATATAGATGCAAACAACTTTTCATGCACATGGATGAAAATAAGCAGCTTTGAGATTTTTATTTATTTCCTGTAGTTTATACATTATCACTATGCAGGGGAATCCAGTGCGGCATGCTACTCATCAAGAATGCAAAGTAAGACAGCTAAGACTTTTCTCCCTAGTTTTCAGTTCCATGACATGCTCACTATTTTGACTGAAATGAAAATAAAAGTAACTTTGTACATGGACAAACATGAAAAGAACCAGAACTATAAGAGGATGAAGAAAAGCACCCATCAGCCTCACTGTCAAAATAACGTATCAGTACTTGCACGTAGGAGACAGTCCAATATAAAAATGTTAACTCACTGAAGAGACAAGCTCTCCCTTCCATTTCCTTCTCTTAATTATTGATAAAGATGGCATTAACTTTTAAGCACAACTCAGCAGTATTAGTGAGTGAATGAGACTGCCTCCAAGTGCAACAGCCAATGGCAGAACTATTAAACATAACTAGATTCAAAAGGCATTAAGTAACAGCTGTACCATGAATAGTACCATCTAACTTGGAAAGCCCTCACCTCAGCAAGAGAATCCAGGTACCTGCACTTCCAGAGAGAGAGCTATGGGCTCCAGCTCCTCAGAACAATCACTGATACCCCAAAACAGCTCACTTGCTAAACCAAAACATTGCCTGTGCCCTGAGAAAGTTCTGATGGCAGCTGTGTATTAAATCCCACCTTCCTTGAGCCTTAATGTGTCTCAAGAGGTTTGGAAAGCAGCCTTCCTTCACTTTCTCACTCTTTGTCCAACTTGTCAACCATCTATGCAAAAAAATACCTGGGTGCTACGCTAGACAAAAGCCATTTCTTTATTTATACGTGTTACAGACACTAAACAGTATGTTTCATACACTTAAATTAAGTATCTTACCTTGACTTTACCCCTTTTGCTTCCAACAATATCCTGCAAAAGGTTGGAAGGGAAAAAATAAATGAAAAAGAAAATTCAACAATGATAAAATAACAAACATACAAAAATTTACTATTAGCTATTGCTTAAAGAATGAAAATAAACTGAATTTTATAGAAAAGGTATAGCTCCAAATTACAAAGAAACTTGCAGAAGGAGTATAAAATTAGCTCCTTACCATAATGATGGGTTGAACTGAAGATATTTTGCAGTTCTTTCCCCCCCATGCCTCAGCACTGGGATATAGCCCTTTAGACAGTATATACTGCTCCCCCGTAAACTCAGGGTTCTCATAAGCCACCCACCTAGGAGAAACAGAAGAAGAGGGCAATGGGTAGAAGTCACACTACTTATACAAAATACAGATGCGTATATTCATTACTGTCTTAATGTATAAATAAAAAAATTTCTCCCCTCAAGTGCTGTGATGCTATTAAAACCCTAAATAAACTTGTGTATCTGACACTCCAAAGCTATGCAAATTTTGCTTCCATTCACTCTACTGTTTCGATATGAATCAGAGTCAATTAGCTAAAGGATGTCACAAGTTCAAATACATCATCTGCTAAATATCCTAAAAGCTGTCTTCAGTAAGAATATTTCAAGATGTTTCACAATTCTGCTATTTTATCTAGATCAAGTTCTTCTCTAGAAAAATAGGCATCAGAATACAGTTTCTTGGATAAAACTTATCTGGGCAATAAAGACAGGAATACTGATTTTTAATGTTGCCTGTACCTACAGTTCAGTTGTGTTTAAGCAACCACCTATGCCAACAGAAAGTTGATTTGCAGTGACAGACATACACACCGAGGAGAGCAGGCTGTTCCCTGCTGGGAATCACAGACATCATCAGGAAGAACATCCTTGAAAGTTAAGCATTAAAACCATGACAAATTTGACCAGATTACTGTATTTAAATTCAAAGCCATTATTAGAACTACTCAGGCAGATCTCATGCCTGACACGGGCCACAACTCCGATTTCCGCATGAAGCCCACAGCTTCTATCTCAGTCAGAACATGCCTTTTTGAATGACACTGAACTTTTGAGATACACACCTGAAATATTAGAAAAGCAACCAAACCACTACACATATCTCTCCAACTTTCAATTACCCCTGCAGCGCTTTATTTATGCTATGCACAGTCTACTACTTTCAATAAACCTACTATTTCAGTGTTCTTCTAACCCTGGCTCCATACTGAAAGCACAGATAAAGCATTCCTGCACCAGCACTACCTTTGGTTTTGTGACAACCTGTATAACTTCTGCTGCCTTTCACTGCTAGACTTCCCAAACTTTCTCATAATTATATTCTGGTTGTTTTTTAAAGTCATCTTTTTTGTTTGTTTGTTTGGGGTTTTTTGAGTGCTGATATTGGAACTGGCCACAGTAACAGCTCATTATCATCATTTCATTCATTATATTTATGCAAGGATCAGGACATCTTGCTGGTTCCTTGTTCTACAAGATAATCTTCTACTCATAGTCAACCAGCTTTTAACTGTAGCCAATGCATTGCGTAACAACTGTGTGCTAGGTTATGCCAAAACACACGTTCAGTGCAGTCTTCTTACAGAGTTTCAACAGTAAGAAAAATTTCATATCATAAAGCAGTAAAATGATACAGAATTTATAATTTGCAGAGGAGGCCAACTCTCACCATATAAACAAGTGTCAAGCAACTGGATTCTAATAAACCTATTCCAAGAACAAATGCCAGAGTCTCTGTAGATGTAAGAAGTGGGATAACTTCAAACTGAAATAAAACTGCATCAAGATGTATGTGCTGAGAGTATGAACTTCATATTGTCCGTGGCAAACACTCATGTAGTGATTCACATTTATCACTATTCACATCTCTTGGTTTGCCTCAGATATAATCAATTATTCTAACTTATTATGCACTAATTACTTATGACATATTTCAAGGCACATTTCAAAATCACCTCAGAGTAATTCATCAAAGAGACATTGGTATGTACAATAAATTGAGTTCAAATGTCTCAGGTCTGTCTATACTTGTACGCCACATATGCCAATAGCTGTGAAAATGGGGTTTCCTCAACCGATTTCTTCAGCAGATATTAATTATTTTTTTCAATGCACAAATGCCAGGGTACAACTACAGTGCATGTCAGTTTAACTTGACTGACATCTATGCAAGCATTTCTGATATTAAGTGAATGACAGAACATGTCATATGCCTCCTAAGAATCTCTGGATAGCAGTTACTTTGTTTCCCTCATTTAAAAATCACCCTGAATACAGAAGTAATTAATGTATCTCACTTGCATGTTTATGTTTAAATCAATGGGATTTAAATAAATAAGTGCCACTCTTCCATGCCAGTCAGCCCAGGTCGTTAGAGAGTTTCTGGAATTGGGGCTTATTGGTGAAATACTTGTGCTTTTCCACTTCATTCAGAAGCCTGTACAAGCCGCTGAGAGTAGTAATAACAACATCAAGGACAGGCAGCTGAATTCAGTACCAGCTAAACCTGTCAGACTTCAAGACGATCCCTAGGAAGGAGCATTGCCTTAATACAGCTTCTGACTTCACAGAATGGCCTGGAGAGCAAGACATCGCCTTCATATCTGAGCAAGAGAGTCACATCCCAGCTGCCAGGCACCACAAAAACTGAAGTACTGCTCTGCAGCATGGCTGCAACAACCCTGCCCCACAGGGAGTTGAGTTCTTGTAACCCCCAGCCCTACAAACTGCCTCGCACTCAGCAACAGCCTCATCCCAGGATGTCGGCAGACCTTCACTCTTCCTCACCATCCAAGCCCCTGGAAATAGTGGTGTAGAGAAAAGTATCGTTTATATATTGTTATTGCTGTTACACACACAGTATCTTTTCCCAAAGCCCTCTTCATATATCTAGAAAGTTCAGCTCCAAACAGGGTCTGGCAGAACAGCCAAGAAAAGAACCCAGACGCAGATAACTTCCTAAAAATCAGCTTTGCCCATGGTTACCCCAGGACTCATCTTACCTAACTTTATATTTTAAAACATTTGCCATTTCTCATCACATATGCTCTTTCTAATATCAGCTGAGGTGGGTAATGCCCCTTTTTGCATTGCTCAGACTCATTTTAGGACAGGCCAGGTTACCCAAGTCCTGGCAGGACCTTCTCTCTCAGCTATGGAAGACATGGCAACACCTTCATTAAACTAAATGCCATAGCTGTAGAAGCTACAGAAGGCACAAAAGCACTCCTTCTGAAATAGAATCAACAGTCTTGAAAGTTTAAATGCTACATGGAGACAATGGGTTTAAATTGGCCTATATGTGCTAATCAGATAGACCATGATGGGCCAGGAAGTTAAGTGGCACTTGCAGATGTGTAGCATGGTTAACAGAGCGGACGAGCTAAAAAATTCTGGTTTTAGGAAAAAAAGTAAACAGGTTCTTTATCATAGCCCTTCGTGCTTGTGATTCCCAGTATCCCAGGTTATCTGTGAACTTTAATTTTGTGCCTCCTTGAAAGGTTTTTTGAAGGTCAGTTCAGTTCAGAAATGGAGGGAAGTGGAAGCTTTGTCTGAAATGTTCTCCCACAGGGTACCTAAAGGCTCTTGCCCTTTTCAGCTTCCAGTGCTTTGTTCTTGTAAGTCGTGTCTCTTTAGTTTCACCCATGTTATCTTCCTAGGTGCATCCAGATTAAATTACTACATTCTGGCTCCTGTATATGAACTGCTCATCACTAATGATTTCCTTAAAATCACTACCAATGTGTACACTAGAAACAGCCAAATCTGCACCATGGACTAATTACTTGAAAATTAGGGGAAAACCAGGCTGCTTATGGGAGCACGGTAAAATAAATGCCTACTTAAAAAAAAACAAATCTGAAAAGTTCTTCCACCAAGTTCAAAAAGGATCAATTAAAAGACAGGGGCTTTTCCAGTATTTTTGGCAGAAGTTTGGTGTTTATGGATAAAGGAAAGGCACATTTCAAACACTCATTTCCTGTGATTTTGATCGCTATTAAATATAAGCTTGAAGAGTTTTTCAGCAGAGAGGAAATCAAAATTGTACAACAGTTGATTTTAGTACTTGCTTAAACTTGTAAAGGGTGTTACCTGTTGCTAGTAAATACTTCAATTTTCCACCACTTAAAACTCTGCCAATTTGGAAGTAAAGATCAAACCCTACTTAAAAGAAGAAAGGCCTCTCCTATTTTCAGTTTACTGGACTGCTTTCTCCCACCCCAATAGCAGAAGAATAAAATATCCTGGATTTTATTCTTGGCCAGTCTCTGAAGAATGCTCAGGAGAAAAGTATTTTCATTTTTTAAAGAAGTCAACCCTCGCTTTAGGGTATTTTTATTTGTCTTGATAACGGATTTAGCGAAGACATTAAAGTATTGCTTGGAAACATTCTTCAGAAACTCAGTAGCTGAAAATTTTAATGCAGCTAGTGCTCAATTACTCCAAAATGGAATATTCACTCCCCAAATGCGGAACTGGGCTGTCTTCAGCATACAGTTTAGCTTAGAACTTGTGCAGTAGTATCTATGCACTGCAGTGTCAGGCTTTCTCTTCTTTGATATACCCTTTAAATTACAGAGCAATCAAACTAATTATGTGGGAAATACAGATCATCTGTTATCTGTTACTGCTGTAACTGCTTACCCCAGATCCTGTAGTTAAAAAAATGCTATGAAAGGTTCAGGGCTTCTTACATTTATAACTTCTTTTTTTAAAGGAAGTACTTTCAGTATGATACCAGAAGATTACTTTGAAATATTATGGCAGGCTTTGACTGAATCTGTCACAGTTTACTATGACATCACCTACATCACAGTCTACACAGCTCAGGAAATTGCTCAACAGATTATTCATCACTCTATGACTGATTTCTTGGAAGGAAAGATATACAAATTTTCTATCTGAACAGTTACTTAACACTTAAAATAAAGCACTCTATTACCAAGCCTGACTTAACGCTCAACCTTTCTGACACATTCGCATTTAGTAAGAACACCACCACAAAAACCATGAACACTCATAATCTCCTTGGAAAGAAAAAGGTTGTACAAGACATGTCCCTGTGTGATGTACCCTAGGTGATCCTGCTCTGGCAGGGGGGTTTAACTGGATCTTCAGAGGTCCCTTTCAACCCCTACCATTCTGTGATTCTGCGACTTAAGAGTTGAGTGCTAGCCACCTGTTAGGAGCAACACATCAAAATTTTTTAAAAACTCATTGTTACAAATTACATCCTTAAAAGACTACAAGGTGAGATTACAGGAGTAGTTGCGAAGTCTGTGGGACAAGAGTTTTCTTTGTAATGACTTCTAGCCATCTATTCCATTAGAGTATTACAGTCACTTTTAATTACTAGACTACTCAAACTCAAGTGTGATTCCTATCTCAGCTGCAACAGACACATTTACTAGAACAACTGAACAAAGGGCACGATAGGTAACCCAAAATTTATCTCCCAGCCTTCAGAGGTGACTCTTTCCCACAAGTCTCCGTCCCATATTACAGAAGACAAACGGGCACAGTGGCTTCAAAGGTCACCAGGCAGAAAAACCCCTTACTGTCACATCATATTCATATACAAATTAAAAGCATTCCTCTGAAATGCACTGAGCTTGATTCTGCAATCTTTATCCAGACAAAACTTGCAGAGATATTGCACAGATAACACACACGAAGATTTAAGGTGTGGCTGGGTAAGGCAGAACTTTCAGCAAGTCACCTGCATACCAAGCAAGAAAAGAGACTGTACACCTCATACTCCTTGGTTCTACTACTTTTAAGTAATTTTGTGTATTTGGAGACATGACTGTTAATACTTGTTTGTATTTCCAAAATACTTTGATGCAGTCTGCAGGGCTGTGAAACCCACTCTAAATTTGATGTACTGAACAAATCAAACAGTAAAGTCGATCAACTCATCAACTGCGTGACAACACACATGGCACAGAGTTAGAGTTGTTAATGACGGGCTGAGGCCAATTGGATGAGATTTAACAAAGCCAAGTGCTGGGTCCTGCACTTCGGTCACAACAACCCCCAGCAACACTACAGACTTGGGGAAGTGTGGCTGGAGAGCTGCCTGGAAGGAAAGGACCTGGGGGTGCTTGTGAACAGCTGGCTGTACATGAGCCAGCAGCATGCTTAGGTGGCCAAGAAGGCCAATGGCATCCTGGCCTGTATCAGAAATGGTGTGACCAGCAGGAGTAGGGAGGTAATCGTG
>JAVSBS010012407.1:50994-61954 GCA_033124195.1 Coracias cyanogaster
ATCTCTCTAGCCACTAGACCATAGCCTCAAGTGCTACATCTATTCGTTTTTTAAACACCTCCAGGGATAGTGACTCCACCACCTCCCTGGGCAGTCTGTTCCAGTGTCCAACCACTCTCTCAGCAAAGAATTTCTTCCTAATATCTAATATAAATCTCCCATGACACCACTTGAGGCCATTTCCTCTTGTTCTACCATTAGTAATTTGGGAGAAGACACCAACACCAGCCTTGCTACAACCTCCTTTTAGGTTGTTATGTAGCAAGAAAACACTGTAGCAACACTTCCAATAATCACTACTATCCAGTTCTTAGAGTATTCTTAAAGAATATGTATTTTCTATCAAATGCAGGGAATATTGGGAACAAAAACAGAGGGCTAAAAAGTTTGCTCTGTTATTCCTTTAACAGTGAATGGTTGAATGTCTTGCTGGAAGAGGAGAGAGATTACTGTCAACAGAAGATGCAGGCACAAGTTTTCTGAAGTTCACAGAAAGCATTCTACTAATTTATAACAAAGAAAAAGTTAGTATGAGATTTGTTTAAAAATAATAAAAAAGCAAGTATGAAAGCATTCAAACATCTACTTTCAATTCATATTTGTGAAGTATCTCAAAATAAGAGCACCATGAAGAAACCATTACGTTAACAGATGCCATCTCATGTTCATGAGGAGCCAACATCAGATGGAACTGGTACCATAACTACGATCACCTCTATGTACTTGCAATCTATGTCTGTCTTTAAGAGGGGAAACAAAACAAGGTATGCACATCATCTGTAGAAAATGTAAAAAGCTGGATAACTTGCCAGGTAGATTTTAAACAACACAATACTTACATCCACATCCAATAAACCAGTGGGGACATTTGATTCATATCTGCTTGTCCCTAACCAGCTGGAAAAACTTTTCTCAGGGTTCCCATAGTTAGGCATTTGTAAACTTAGTTCTTTTTTTGCACTATCTGCTTGCATGTACTTCTCCACAAAACTTGGAAGCTTCATATCTGAAAGAGACTGAATTGCAAAATCAAAATTAACAGTCATTTCAGTCATTCAGCAGGTAGACAAAATTTGACATGGTTGCATTTCATGAATGATCTTTATTACCTCTGATTTTTGAGGCATGCCGAGTGGCCCAGAAGCATCCTGCTGTAAAGGAGGCATCCCTGAGGAGTCAGTTGTAAAAGCTGTTGCAGTGTTATTTACTGAGGTAACAGAAGGATTAAAAAACTTTTCTTTAGATGTAGAAGACAGCAAGCTTGAGAACAGGGAGCTTTTTTCAATCCGGGATCTCTTAATCTCACCATCTGTACCATCAACGTTCTCTTTTCCATTTATTTCCTGAGTAACAGCAGGTTCCTCTCTATTACATGTTTGCAGGGCTTTGAATATGATACTCTGCTCTGTCGATGCACGCTTGGGCCTGACTCTGGCTATCGTTTCCAGGCTTTGCATTTTAATCTGCTGGGCTGGTAACAGATCTGGTATTTTTTCCCTCCTCAGTCCCAAACCAAAAGTAAATACACTAGGATCAAATACTTTCTCTAAGTTGTCTTCGTGAATGGGAGGCATTGCAAAGTGGGGTGCTGGGGACTTGGGAGGTTTTGACCTCTTCTTTTTCTGGGGTAAACAAACTGAGCTGTCCAAGTTCTTGATTGTTTCAGCAAACTTCTTCATGTCGGATGGGGAATCAAAAATGCTATCGTCTTCAGCAGATCCGTTACAGCTTTTGCCCGGGCTCTTTTGTGTATCAATGTTGTACTCTGACAACAATATACTGTCTTGACTGCTGTCATCAAACTGCGGTGCTGCAAAGCTCACATCTCCCAGCTTTGCCTTTTTATCTCCATTTTCCATCTTAAATTCTGCTCTAGAAACCTGAGGAGATGGTAGAGGATATTTATCATCATTGCAAGGTGATAAAACCTCTGTGTTTGGCAGCACGTTTTCTTCATTTCTCTGGAATTCTGGGCTTGCATTATTTCTTTGGTAGGAAGTATCTTGAACATTTTCACTCTTGCCAGGCAAGTGCAAAGACAGTTTAAAAGGTGAACTTTCTTTTTTAGCTGTGGTTAATTCTGGATTGGGTTGCTTCAGAGAGACACTACTAGCACCACTTCTGCTGCTTTGGTTAAAAAGGGATATTGCAGATTTTACTTTAAGTTCTGTTGTCTTCCCAATATCCTCATAACAACAGGCAGAGCCTCCCTCACTTTTGCTTCTTAATTCTGCAGTGTTTTCTTTCTCTGCTGTGCCATTCTCCAATAACTTCTGGCGACTGCTTTGCTTATTTAACATTTTATCAGGTTGTTCGATTTCCTTACATTGTTTTCCAAATTTCAGCTTTGCTCTGCCAACAAATGTGCTTGGTACAGTACTATTTTTTGAAGCAGGGATGTCAGCAGGCCTCTGGCTCTGGTTAGCACATTTATTTTCAAACAAGGAAATTTTGTTGGCAATATTGCTGTTAGTTTTATTAACTGGTTTTTCAAGAGCATCCTGCTCACTTTCTAAACTGTCTTGATTTGTAGGTGTTTTAAAATTCAGCTCTACATTCTTCGGTTTGGCTGGACTACAGGAGGCAAAGTGATACAGAGTTACATCTTTGATTAATCTTGAAAAGACTTTTAACAATTTTCAAAACTATAAAATGTAGCATTAAAATGAAAATTTCCAAAGTCACACTCAGTTTAAAATTTGGCATCTCAAAAGGAATTAGCTATAAAAGGAGTAACTATATGAACGACAAAAAAAAATTGGACGCCACATAAGGAGAATACATTTCAAACATGTACGTACTTCTTTAATGCTCAGTAAAAACAAAAAACACAGCAGCCTACAGCATCTGCAATTGAGGCGGAGAACTTAACTACTTATGACTGACAGACATTAAAATTTAATAGTGAATAGGCAGAATAAATTACATGCAAGCAATTCCCTACAGAGTTTAGGAAACAAATCCCAATTCATTAAGGTGATAATGAGTTGGTTAACATTTGAATATACCTTTCCAACACGTTTTGAAGACATCTGCCCAGATTCTTTGCAGCCCTTTCACCCCATTTAAGGTTGTTTCTGCAGTGTAAGACCTCTTCTGGCCTCATTAGTGCTGGTGGAAAAGGTAACTGTCCCTGATCACTGCATCACCACTGGCTAAGTGAACGCCGTGTGAGGAGCCTTCCATTTCCTTCAGGTAAAGTCAGCTAATAATTGTAATTGTGCAAACTAACTCTGCTGATTTTACAAGAATTAAATTAAGAAACACTTACAGAAATTTCTCCATCGGAGTGGATAGAGAAGTGTGTACAACAACATAGTACATAGCACTCGTGTACTACAGCAGAAGGCTAATGACATGCAGCTCAGAGTTTTAAGCCTCCTTCCTCTGAATACCTGTATCTAGGAAAAATCATTTGTCCATGTCACTTGCTACTTCAGGAACAGTACGAACTGCAGTGAAGATGCAGGGCACATGTCTTCAAAATTTATCAGGCAGATATAAGGAGTGTCAAGGAGCCCACCATCACCTCAAAGGCAGACCTGTTCTCCAAAGAGGAATCTGGAGACACTCAGTGGTGGGAGAACAGGCTGCATAAAAACTGACAATGGTGGAAGACAAAATAAACTAGCTTGCAGCAGTGATCTCCAGGGCCTCAAATGCTCTATCGATCAATGGATGATTCTGGGATTTAAATGTTTGTTTTTTTTTTTTACCTAGATAAATTGTCTTCACTGGGCTCTCACATGGCTCTTTAGACAAAGAAAAAAGTGTGAGGTACAAATGAGTTGACATCAACGACCCAAAAAATGACATCACTCCTTTCTCCTCAAGAGATCCAGCCCAAGTAAGAATGTAAACTCTACTAAAGCAAGACTCTCCGCTGCACAAACTTCTTTTCTTGGGAAAAGCATAAGGAACAAACTTACTGAAATAACAGAATACAAGTCTATACAGAAAGCAACTGTCAAAAATCACGTCTTTTCGGAGAAGACTTTCCACAAGAGCTCACTGTAACTACCAGCCTGTTCACATTGGTAACAACTGGAAGGCTCTTATGAAGAATATTGGAACAATAAAAAAGGAAACAGTAAACTTAAAAACAACTGGCCATACTTCAGATATGCGCTAATAAAACACACTTGGAAAATTTAAGTGTAGAAACAAAAATGAATTATTCCTGAAAGGGGAAAAACAGGAAGGGAACTATCACACAGCATTAAATTATTTGGACACTACTTTTCATTTGCAGTATGACAGTTTTTCCTAAGCTTTTCAAGATTAAGTTATCCTATGATTTTTCTTTTTGGAAAATGGAAGTTGCAAGGGACCTCTGAAGGTCAGCTAGTCCAACTTCCTGCTCAAAACAGGGACACATTCAAAGTTAGATCAAGTTGCTGAAGGCTTTGTCTGACCAAGTTCTGAGTATCTCCAAGGGCTGAGATTTCAAAACCTTACTAGGAAGCACTGCCACTGACACTGTGAATTATTTTTGCCTTATATTTATGGAAACTTCACTGTTGAAACTTGCAACCGCAGCCATCGTCCCTTCACTGCACACCTTGAGGCCAAAGCTGGCTCTGCCTTCTCCATAATAACTCTATAGGTAATGAGCTACCCATAACCTTGTCTTCTATCAGTTAACAAACCAAGCAGCTTCAGCATATCCTCATATATGGCATGCTCCAGTGCCATCGTCTTCTTAATGGCTCACCACTGGACTCATTCCAATTTGTGAACATCTCTCTCGAACCAGAAGAGAGTTAGAAGAGGAGGGAGGGGTACAACTTGATATAACACCACAGATACTGAATTTACTGTTCACCAGGACCCTTCACATCCTTTTCTGATCAGAAAAAGGTACTTAACCTCTTCTTCTACCTGTATTTTCAAGAGGTATCACTAACAGCCTCATTATCTTAACAGACTCATTTCCATATCATCCTTTTGTCAGCCTGTCACTTGCACTACTATGTGCATTTCAACATAACAACACGTATCTTCTTAATACAATCCGTCTCTCCCTGTACGCTTTGACACAAGCAAGTTTAATGGTTAACACTGACAGTTATCAGCCACGCCTAAAACCTGTTTTAAATTAACAGCTAACACCTCAAAGGTATAGTTTCAAACTTTGCAAATTTACACAGAAACAGCTACTTCAGCAGTCTGCATTTTACATTCTGCAGTATTTTTGCACAGCAGCAGAAAAACAGCTGAGACTGAGGAGCAATAGAAAGCTCAGCCCTGGAGCTCCATCCACTACAGCTGGCCTCCTCCAAGTAATCTTTTCATTGCATCTTTTTCCACACTAAGAAATACTGATTTTAAATAATGCCAAAAGATGTGCCTCATTGCAAGAATGGAGTTTCTAAGCCTGTTTAAAAGGAGGCCATGCTGTTTGACTGTCCTTTAAATCTCCCCTCTAGTACCGGAGAAACGCATTGAAAGACGCATGCGCTTAACACTGCAAATGCTTTCTTACAAGCAGCCCAGCGTGGCTGATTCCTACTCCCCACTGCTGATCTGCAGTGCCAGGAACAAGCAGGGACAAGAGAAATACTGATGTCCTCCTCTTCAGCTACACCTTGCAGCTAACCCGTGGAAGCAAGCAGTTAAACCTCTCCCAATATAGTCATAAATGGAAGGTGAGTCACATAGTTGAAGCATACTGTCCAAACGACCATGTCAAGCACGTAACTGATGCCAAAAAATACTGATGCCAAAACATCAGACTGAGGTGAGCAAACAAAAATGGCACATTAACAGAGCAGAATAAGTGAACATGTGGGCATAAATGCAAAGGGAACTACAAAGCCATGGCTGAACATCAAGTATGACAACTGAAACCAAGTTTTCCACTAAGCACATCAAAGTAACTACGGCCTGAGGTTTTATTTGCCGATTAAGATGTACCATCAACCTCAGTTTAGTCTCAAACCTGATATGATTCCCTTTCAACAGCTAGAAACAAAGTATCCTATGCCTTCCAGGTTGCGGAGACATAAAAGGAAAAAAGACAGAAAATGCTATCACTGCCTGCAGAGAATCGGCAAGACCAACTTCTTTTTAAATTGTTTCTAAGGAAACTTGATTCCCACATTGGCACAATGTCATTAGTAAGAGACATTACGCATTTTCAGGTAAAAACTACTCTGATCATACAAAACCCATATTACAGGAGGCAAACAGTGTGTGAGTACACCTGAAAGGGATTCATGTGAAATATCTCACTATTTTTTTAACCTTTGAAAATGTTACAGTGATCTGTTCTTCAGCTCAAAGCAGTAACAAGAGAACAAAACTGCACCTTCTAGTAAAGGCACCATCTTCTATTTTCCCATCTCCACAGCAGCTTAATCCACATCCAAGTTTATAGTTTGTGTGTCCTCATGAATGACTACAAATTGTACCAGGTAATCTCACCATACCAATTTGCCTGGCTAAAGAAACTGTGTGGTACTGTGCAGTGACAGCTATTAGATGCATCAGGAACCTTGTGTGCAACACAGTGGTCCCCACCCAGGGCTAAAGTTCCTATAGCAGCAGATAAGGCCAAGACATAGAAAGCCACACACCCCACAAAATCAGGTGAAATAGAACTGGCCATTTCTTCGTTAAAGTGAAATCTGTGAGAAAGGATACTAGTCTATTACTTTGAGTACAGCAGAAGATCATTCACTGTTCAGCAAGCCAAGGAGATAGCCATAAAATGAAATCCAGCTACACAAGCATTTATAACTTCACCATCATTAATGATAGTGACACAGAAAGAAAAATATGAAAGCTACCTTTCCTTTGAAGTCGTAAAGACACAAAGCCTTGGAGTTAAAGATTTGTGATCTATCCTGCCAGACGGTAAAGCATCACCATGTGCAAAACTAACACAATTTAACTTTCAGTATTTTTAATTCAGTTATGATTGAATGAATAAGATGCAGAGTATTAGAAATCATGCAAAGGAAATGGTTCCTAATGCTCCTGTGCTTCTCAGATGTGGGAATCCTAATTGAAAACATACGCGCCATCACTTAAGCCATAACCTTGAACCTTCACATTCCTCTAACGCAACTGAATGACAACTCTGAACACTCGGTGTACCTCGGGTGGACCTACAGGCTTCAGTGTACTCTGACATCTATAAACAAATGTACCAGAACGAGGAAAGCAACAGTGCATAGTACATAGTTGTGACAATCAAACAACAGAAATGGTGAATGCAATAAAATGATTCGTTGTAGAAGAGAATGTAATAAAATCCAGGAAATCAGTCACTGGAGTCATACAAGTGATTACAGTGAAAATTATAAATACATCCACTTCTTTATAATCCCAAGGAAAGCACTGATCACCTGTTTGAGAGGTGACAATTTCTTTGAGTGTAAAATCAAATCCTGCAAACTAATATATGCATAACTCTGCAAATGACTGATGTTATTCACATGCATAAAAATTTACATGATTTGTCCTGCACATACTTACGAAAGCAACTGTATGTATTCAAATTTCTGGAGTGTGATTTAATGTATCATTTGAACGATCAACATCTACATTGCATTCTATGCTTCTTCATAAAATAATAGCAGAATTGTTTCAAAGAACTCAAACACATTCCTTATTCAAAGATTTTCACATAGAAAATCTTCAACCACATCCTCAGGTGGTTACAGACGGCAAAATTACATTAAGGTCAATGACAGCTGAGCTAAACTGAACAACAGGGGCACTGAAAATGAGGACAGAGCAGCTTTTATGTATGTTAAATTACTCCATATAATGGAACTGACATAAAAAGAAATTCCCTATTCATAAAATATGGAAAAAAATATTATTTTTCTAACACATCTTAAACCACAAGTGCTTGTTAAGTGGTAACTGTAATTTGATAAATGTTTCTTAAAAAGGCAGGTCTTAATTGAAAAGAATCTAGATAGGTAACAGGTACATACCTAGTGTTTCTATAGAACCCTAAACACAGACAGAGGCAAAATTACAGCTACAGGGATAAGGTAAACCAGTTTATGTTACTTACAGGCTAATTTTTGTTGTGATTGTTCTGGAAGCATCCAAACTCTTCAGCTTCGAGCTGTCTAAATCAGAATTGGTCTGTCTCTCAGTTGCCATACACAGCTCTCCATTTTTAATCCCATCAATACGCAAGAAAGCTCTTCCATCTGAACCATTACCATGCTTTGCTGCTTTGGTCTCATTTCTGCCTTCAGCAAACTCCAAAGCAGTGTCTTCTGTCTTAGCAGCCAAAGAAACTTTGGGAGACTCCAAGCTGTCTTCCCCAAAAGCCACAGGTATAGTTCCTTTTTCCACCAAAGTTCTTCTAGTCATTGGGTTACTCTCTGGTGATGGTAAAGGTTGTCTTTTTGACGAGTAATCTTTTACCTGACCCTTCAAACCCGTAGGGGAAATGGGGACAGCATCCGACTGATTCTTTTTACATGATCTTCTCCTTGCAGGGGTTGCGTTTGAGATCTGCTGCTTCCCTTTGTCAGCTTCAGTTTTAGATGCCCCTTTGTGAGTAGATCCAAATTTTAGGTCTTGACTATTACCTGAGGAAGAGGAATTCCTTTCGGGAGTCTGTTGAGGAGACTTCGCTTTTCTTTCCGAGTTTATTATCTTGTCTGAAAACACCTCAGAAGGGACATCATCCTCAAAACCAGATTCTTCTCTTGCAGTAGTCTCAGTTTGGTTTCTCTCTCCATTTGGAACATCACTAGATGACTGGGATTTTCTCCTCTTTCCAGATCTTTTATTAGCAGATTTTTTATCCATTGTGTCCAAGTCACTACAATTTTCTTCTGATGTAACAGTCACAGGTTCATTAAGGAGTTCGTCTGTTTTTCTTAGATAGATATCAACTGTTAACACTCTAGGAGAATGTGCGTGTTCACTCGCTGCAGATTCCAACTCGTATGGCAAATCCTTTGGTTTTGCATGCCCAGGCTCCTCAGACACCCACGTGTTCACAAGCTCCTTGTGGCTTAAGATACTCTTTTCTAAGTCTTCAGTAGACAAACTTCTCAAGCTTTTTATGAAATCTGGAGTTGTGGAATTATTTATATCTGTGATGGATTCTTTCTCCAGTTCCAGGGTTTCCACATTCAGGCTACTCTCAAAGAAAGAGTTTTTAATGGTTTCACTGCTGCTGCTCCAATCTGCTGACCACTCACTGTCAGAAGAGACTCCCCTACTACTCCATTCTGAAACGGTATCGCGATACAGTGGTCCTTCTTCTCCACTAAAATTATATTCCTGCGTCTCAGAAATGCCACTTGTGTTTCTCGCTTGCTTCTGTTCTTGAGAGGCTTCGTGTCCTTCCTTTATGTGCCTACAGTATATTGAAACGGCACTTACGTTTCTCACTTGCTTCTGTACTTGAGGAGCTTCGTGTCCTTCCTTTACGTGCCTACAGTATATCGGCTGCACTTTGTGAGGAGAAACCGACCTCTCCCCTTTCCGATGTGAAGTGTGTTCTAGCGAACTTTTGACGTTTTTCCTTTTCCCCGTGCCAAACAGATTTCCAAGTCTTTCCAAAACCGGTTTCTTTTTATTCTCTTCTCTGGAAGAATCAGGAAATTGTGAGGTGGACTATAAAAACAAACAAACAAACAAACAAACATACATCTGGTTAATGTCAAAATTGTTTCTATAATACATTGCTTGTATTAGCACCACCTATAAATTAAAAGGACACAGCGAATGGGAACAAAACAACTCACTGAACAATACTAGCTCTCAAAATAAAGACCGAGAAAAACAAAATCCTCAAGAACAATTAAAATCCCAAGATCCTTCTGTATGTTTTTGCCTGTGTTTGTTTACAAGTACAGTCCTCTTGCCTTACAATACCAGCGTTGTATGTCCCAAATCTCAACGTTTTGCACAAATAGTTAATGCCACCCAAAACAATACAGGAAACCATCCTGGTGTCTGTACGACTGGGGACAAACCGCTTGGTCAAAATTTTCCTTACAAAAACAGGAGTGGGGAGTTTGACTTTCCTCTCCATACAGGCTTGAGCTAGTTTTCACACTTGCGCTGGTAAAGGATAATTTCAAAGGTGTAAGTTGTATTACAATCCATACATTTGTCATTAATGAAGTCCAATAAATACTTGGCTTGTGTTTTGGGCTAGAAAACCCAGAAGTACAAAAGCCACTGCATCACTCAATGAGCATTACTGGGTCAAACGCTGTCCTGGATTACTCCTGGTGAAGTTTTCCCTTACAACTTCTAATTAGCATGGTAAACAGGAAACACGCAACAGCGCTGCCGACCATACATGCATATTTGCATTTTCATACATTAGCACTTTTCACATGCCGGCACGATGAGTACTTGTTTTGAGAAGTCTCCTTCAAAACACCGCGAGTATTTCCCCCTCCGGCGGAGCAGACCCCCGAGGCCAGCGGGTCCCCCTCGGCAGCACCGGCGGCTGCCTGGGGGGCGTTCGAAGCTCCGCTCCGGTTTTGGCTGCGGACGCCGTGCCCGCCGCTGCCACCGCCCAGCGCGGCCCGGGCAGCGCTGAAGCACCCGCCGCCCTGCCCCGCTCCGGGGGCCGCCACCGCTTCCTTCCTCCGGGGCACCGGCACGGGCACCTCACGGCCCGCCGCGCCGCGCGTCACCGGGAAGGAGAAGACCCACCCCCATCCTGCGGGGCCGCCGCCGCCGTCCTCCCCTGTCCCAGAGCGGGACAAGCGGCAGAAAAGGAGGCGCGGCGGACTTTACCCGCCCCGGCCGCGCCGCATCCTCGCCCGGCTCGGCACCTGCGAGCGCCTCGCCTACTCCGCCCCGCCGGGCGAAGCGCCGCGCCAACGGCTCCGACACTCACCGCCCGGCCCGGCCCGGCGCGGCTCGGCGGTCCCTGTGCGGAGCTGCCTCACACGCACCGCGCCGCTACCCGCGCAGCTGCCCCGGCGCCAGCTGTCTGGGCGCTCCGCCTCGGCCC
>JAVSBS010012408.1:0-11722 GCA_033124195.1 Coracias cyanogaster
GTGAGGTTGGCCGGGGCTCTGAGCAACCTGCTCTAGTTGCAGATGTCCCTGCTCCCTGCAGGGGGTTGGATGAGATGGCCTTGAAAGGCCCCTTCCCACCCAAACCAGTCTAGATTCCATGATTCTATCGATCAGCACCAGTGCACCAGCAGACACAGGGAAGACAGCAGCGACAGGAGGAACTGAACTCGGTTCCCCAAGCCCAGCACTGGTGCAAAGAGCAGCTCCCCTCTTCAGCAAGCCTGTGACGACAGCATGTGCCAATGAGGGGACCCAGCCAGGGAGGGCAAGCAGAGGATGATGCCGTTACCTGTGCGTGCTCTCCTTGGGCAGGATGAAGGACAGCTCTGCCCCAGCATTGCTCTCCATGGTGGCGTTGGGCACATACTGACAGATGAGGCGGGAGATCTCCCCCAGGTTACAGTGGGGCTCCTTCACCATCACCATGTGATATCCTGCCCCTGCACAGAGCCACAAGAGAAGAGGGTAAATCGCAGCCCAGCCTGGCCCTTGGGTGCTGCAGCAGAGGGGAACGCTGAGGCACCACAGAGCATTGATGGCTTTGCCTGGCCTATGGACACGATGAAGGAGCAAGTGTAGGGATGGGCCTCGGAAGAGGCAGAACGACACGACAGGAAAGCAAGCAGCCTTCAGACAAGGAGTAATGGGTCCCCTTTGCTAGATCCCCCTCCTGCTCCTCCCTGGCAAGGAGGAGACATCAAGCACAACCTGCCAGCTCCTCCCTTACCATATTTACGCTTGAGGAAGAGCGAGGAGCCGCAGCACTGCAGCTCGCCCTTGGCCATAATGGCTATGCGGTCACCCAGCAGGTCAGCCTCGTCCATGAAGTGGGTGGTCAGCAGGATGGTGCGGTTGCTCCTCTGCTGCTGCAGGAGGTCCCATGTGGCCCTGCGAGAGGCTGGGTCCATCCCTGACGTCGGCTCATCCAGCATCACCACCTGCACACAGGAGATAGGTGCTGGTCAAAAAGGGCTGGGAGAGGCCCAGCAGTGCAGGAGGAGGCAACCCAAGGGCCCAGAAGGAGCCTTGACCTCACAACATGAATGCGATGATCTTGTTTGGGGAAGCAGCTACCAGGCAGCAGAGCTGCACTGCAGCCTCAGGACGTTGTCCTCAGAGATGCCCTCTTTTGTAGGAGTCCTCCTGCCCCCTCCTTGCTGTCCCTGTATCTTCCACTGGCTCACCACAGGTGAGGAGCAACCTCAAAGCCACTAGAAGGACTTAGGCTGGCCCCAGAGAGAAAGGTTTGAGGTGAGCCTCACCAAAGACACTTGCCTTGGAGTCCCCAATGAGGGCAATGCCAATGGACAGCTTGCGCTTCATGCCACCGGAAAGAGCCTTGGTCAGAGAGCAGCGCTTGTCCTCCAGGTTGAGGATCCTCAGGATGTGGTTGATCTCCTCAGGGCACTTGGAGGGTGGGTACCCCTTCAGCTGCCAGACAGGAGGGAGGGAGGGAGGGTTAAGCCTGCCTGCAGGGGTAAGTGAATCTGGCAAACACCCTTCCCACCACATCAGCCACCAGCTTCAATCCCTCCTCCACATCCAGGAAGGAAAGTGGAGAAGCACAGAGATGGATTCCTGCCCAACCCTGAAGGAACTGGCACAGCTGGCATGGTGGCTTCTGTGGCACCATACTGCCCAGGACCCTCCATCACTTCTCCATCAGGCAAGCAGGGAGCTCCTGTCTGCAGATGAGGTAGAAAGCAGAGGCAAGGGCTGTTCTGCTTATCACTGCATGGTTCAGGTGGGAAGGGACCTTTCAAGGCCATCTCGTCCAACCCCCCTGCACTGAGCAGGGACATCTGCAACTAGAGCAGGTTGCTCAGAGCCCTGGCCAACTTCACCTGCAGTGGTTCCAGGGATGGGCCATTGACCACCTCTCTGGGCAACCTGGGCCAGGCTCTCACCACCCTCAGTGTCAAACACTTCTTCCTTCTCTCTAGCCTCAATCTCCTTCTTCTAGTTTAAAACTATCACCCCTTGTCCTGTTGCAGCAAGCCCTGCTAAAAGGTCTGTCCCCATCTTTCTGACAGGCCCCTTTAAGTGCTGAAAGGCCACAATGAAGGTCTCCCTGGAGCCTTCTCTTCTCCAGGCTGAACCATCACAACTCTCTCAGCCTGGCCTCACGGCAGAGGGTTTCCACCCTCTGATCATTTTTATGGCCTCCTCCAGACCTTCTTGATGGATCTCACCATGCTTTCCCAGCCTCAGGAAGCCATGGGTGGCTGCAGAGTGTCTCCCCCAGGGACAGCCCTGGGGGTCCAGCAGTGCTTCCCCCATACTTACCCCTGCGTAGAAGTGGAGGTGCTCTTCCACTGTCATGTTGTCAAAGAGGACATCATGCTGGGGACACAGGCCCAGGCTGCGGCGGATCAGGACCATGTCCTGGGAGATCTCATAGCCATTGATGTATGCCTGCCCGCTTGTTGGAGAGTGCAGACCTGGGAGGAGCAAGACACAGAGGACTTGGCTAAGGGCTGAGGATAACCCTGCGTGGCAAAGAGCTGGTGGAAAGGTGGACATCCTGCAGAGCATCCCAGTCAGAGCAAGCCAGTCTCTTGCTCATGCTGGGGCATGGCAGCTTTCTCCTCCTGCCCACAGGGTGGGCTCCACGTCATCCACAGGCAGGAGGTGGATCTGGCAGTACTGCCAGAGTGGGCAGGCAAGGAGTGAAGCAGGCAGGCAAGCCTGGCTCTCAGCCTGGCCGAGGTCCAGGAGAGGCGAGGGCAGACTTCCAGGGAAGGTCCCGTGAGCACCCTGGGCTGGCAGGAGCAGCACAGAGTGACAGAGAACAGGGAAGAAAGGACCATCAAAGGTCACCATGCCAAAATAGGCTGCCTGAAGCTCAAGAATGATGACAACCACTCCTTAGTTCATGCCCTCTCTGCCTTATGACAAAGCCTACAGGGACCTATCCTACAGTAGGTCCTTTCTCTTCTCAGGGCTCTCCAACACCAAGACTGGCTGTCATTTTCCCCACCAGCTGATCCCGCTCATGTGGAGTGCTGAGCAGGGACCCCCACCTTCCCTCCACCTCCCCAGGCAGCGATGTGCCTCTCACTACCCTCACCAACAGCTCAGTGAACCGAAGGTGCTCCAGGGAAGAGGAAAAACCCCTCCTCAACCTCCAAGGAGGGGTTCAGCTCCTCTTCACAAGACAAGCCACCAGACCTTCCCTGCCACATGCCAGCCCCACAGCAAGACATGGCTCCTACCTGTGAGCATGGACAGAGTGGTGGTCTTCCCAGCACCGTTGTGTCCCAACAGGACAGTGATCTGCCCTTCGTACATGTTCACTGTTAAGTCTTTGACCACCTCCTTCATCTTGTTGCCCACTTTGAAAACCTGTGGAGATCGCATTAAGGAGTTGATGCTGCACTCGAGGTAAGTGCTCCAAGATCTGATCCCTCCACTCCACCCAGCAGTCAAAGCCCACAATAACCACATAGTGTTGGCATTAGACAACAGGTCTCATCCAGGTTAAATACAGATTTCAACAGGTTAAATACAGATGTCACCACACCTGTATGTCCCTAACACTTCAGACCACAACAAAATGCAGCCAGCTCTGGGGAAGAGCCTCCCCTGCCTCACAGAAGCCAAGCAGCACAGCCCTGGGCAAAGAGGGCAGCAGGATGAGAAGGAAGCTGCCTGCAGACAGCAGCTTTCAGAATAACCACATTTTGATGTGCTTGTGCTGTGCTGGGCAGTCGGTACCTTGGAAAGGTGCTTTATTTTGATTCCAGATACGAGGTCAGCAGGTTCCTCCTCAATGTACTGGCTCTTCAGAGCTTTCTCAGGGTCCTCCTCCTCCTCCTTCTCTTTTCCCATGACAGTCCTGGGGCGCCCACACCAGTATGAGGGCTGATGGAAGAAGGTAGAAAGAAAGAGAAACTCAGGCACCATCTCATGACAGGAACCATCCATCTCTTCTCCCCAGCCTTGGCCAACCCTCCTCCTCCCACGCAGACGTCTCCCAGGGATCTCCAAGCCCAGTCCCCGTGGCCTGGGAATTGCCAACCAGCACATCTCCAGCAGGCAGGTCGGACAAAGGATGAAACTGCTCCTCTGTCCTGCTGCCTTCCCCAGGTTCTCCCTTACAGCAGGACTGCCCGTGATTATACAGGCAGCTTTTCCCCATCTTCATTCCCCATGGAAAAGGTCAGGACTTGGATGAGAAGCAAAAGTGCTAAGGCAGAAGCCCCCTGCCCAGAAGAGCCCAAGCAATGGATGATCAACTCCTCCAAAAACCTTGGCAGACACTAAATATAAGAAGCCTGGGGTCCAGCTGCTGAAATGGTTTGACCAGGCTCTCTAGGGATGAAAATAAGTGCTTGGGACCTTAAATCCCTGTGGAAAGAACAATTCAGCAACTCCTGGGTGCAAAATCAGCATCCTGCTGTGGCTTTTGGCTGTACCTCCACTACCCCGGTCTAGCTGCGAGAGGGAGTGGGATACTGAGTGGAACCACGCTGAGAGACGGAGGTCAGAGGAGAGGAGGAAAAACCTCCCGATCAAATAACAAGGGACACATCCACGTGTCGACACATCGATCGTGTCGCTGTAGCTTAATGAATTCTCAGCAGCCAACTGAGCTGCAGTAACCACCGCAGCTACAGCTGAAGATAGTGCCAAGCGTCTGACTTGGCAGAGCGAGGGCAGCTCAGCTGACAGGGTGACAGTTGTCACCCAGCCGCTGGCACCAGCACGTGGGGGCTGGCAGCAGGACATGGACTGGCCAGGTCACTTGGATGGCAGCGCCCAGGGGGTTTCAAATGACTAGATCTGGTTGCTCACACCTGGGGTTTCTCTGCAATGCCTTTGCTTTGGCATGGAGACACTCAACAACACCCCGCACACCAAGAAGCATTGGGACAAAGATTTAAAGCCAAGCTGATCTTCACATTCAGTAAAAAAATCCAGCTGCATTGGCCTTTACTGACAACATGCTGCAGACCCTTTGATTTTGGAGGCCAGGTGGTGCCACCCTTGTACGTCCGTCCAGCCCAGAAGCTGGCCCATCCCTGAGCAATGCCTGCCAAGCCCACTGGAAGGGGTGTGTAAGCGGTGCTCACCGTCAAGAAGAAGTACCAGGGCTGAGGCACGCCGTACTCCCCGGGAAAGACAGCCTCCACGTACCAGGCCACCATGCCATAGAGCACTGAGTCCAGGAGCAGCATCCCCAGCACTTGGGCTAAGGTAAAGTTGTCATCCACGCTGATGGGCTTCATGAGGTCCCTCCACTGAATGCCAGTCCCTGCAATGCACACAGGGCACTGCCTACCTCTGCATCTTCAGAGGACAAAGTGTTCTCCAAGACTGCCAAATAACATCCCCTGTCCTAATTCACTGCTTAGTAACAAGAAGCACATAGAATCGTAGAATGCCAGGTTGGAAGGGACCTCAAAGAACGTCTGGTCCAACCTTTCTTGGCAAAATCATGGTCTAGACAAGCTGGGGCAGCTCCTGTCCAGCTGAATCTTAAACATGTCCAGTGCTGGGGACTCCACTGCTTCCCTAGGGAGATTATTCCAATGGCTGGTTGTCCTGGTGAAAAATTTTCCTCTTGTTCCCAATGTGAATCTCCCCAGGAGTAACTTGTCCCCATTACCCCTCATCCTTCCCATGTGACTCCCTGTAAAAAGGGAGTCTCCAGCTTCTCTGTAGCCATCCTTTAATTACAGGAACATGAGGATGAGGTTCTCCCTGAGCTTTCTTTTCTCCAGGCTGAACAAGTCCAGTTCTCTCAGCCCTTCCTCATATGGCAGCTGCCCAGTCCCTGGATCATCTTTGTGACCCCTCTCTGGACCCCCTCCAGCCTGTCTACACCTTTTTTCTTAAGTGAGGACCAAAACTGAACCCTCTAATCCAGGGGTGGCCCAACCAGCACTGAGCAGAATGAGATAACGACTCTTTCTGTCTGTGGGTGACGCCCTGGTCGGCGTGACCCAGCATCCCGTTGGCTGCTGGGCTGCGTCGTGCACATGTACAGCTCCACAACCCCTTCTAGAGATGTGGGGAAAAGACACAGCAGAAAGCACACCAACACCTCCACACCCCATTGTGCTGCTTCCCTCACGTTCTCTGCAACTGCCTGGGCCAGAAGCAATCTCTTCTCCAGCCACTGCCCCTCGGACACCACAGCTGCCTGTTTGCCGCCATCACTTTGCAAAAGCAAATTCTTAACACAGAAATTAAAGATATATATTGGGAAGAAGGAAATGCAATGGATTCTCATCTGTTAGAGCAGAATTAATTTGGTAATTAAAGTGGTGATGGCATTTTGTGCAGCCCAGGCTGCCAGGGGCACGGATCTGGGGCGGGCAGAGCCCTGCTGCTGCGGGAGCCATCAGCAATTAGCCTTCCTGCTCTCGTGAGGAGCAGCAAAGGGCTTCTCCCTGACTTCTTTCCACCCTTCACACCACATGCAAGCCAGTCCCAACCCACCACAAAAAAAAAAAAAGAAGGGACGGGTAGCACTTGCTCACCTTTTCCTTCAAACATGCCTATAAGCTGGGCCCCCATGGCCATGGCCACGTTGGAGATGAGGCAGGATGCCAGCTTCTGGCTGTGGGACATCAGGTCATAGCGGGGCGAGATGAAGAAGTAAGGGATGTAGGAGAAAAAGTAGAGGAAGCCGCCAGCAGCAGCCGCGACATTTGCTGCCAGCACAGAGAAAAGTGAGAGGGAAAACATCAATAATATGGTGATGCCACCAACGACTTCTCGCTAGCTTTCCAACCAGAGCAATTCAAGCCTTCTGCACAAAGTATGGTTACAGGGGGGCAGCGTGAGGATGTGCTCATGTCCCATGGCAAAGCAGGAGCAGCACCGGCCCCTGGCCCCACGGTCAGCAGCTGCAGAAGCCCCCTGCCCATTCCACCCCAGACCAGAGTATCCTGGGGACAAAAGCGAGAAAAGAATGCACAAACTTGTCTGGTTTGGGAAACAAAAGTGCATACGCTCCTTCCTATGTGCTGTGGGGAAAACGCAGCCAAAAAGGGAAGAAAGGCTTCCCCTCGATATGTCAAAGCAACTTCTGCAACGCAGAGCCCTGGGCGATCTCATGGCATTCTGGAGCTGGCCCTGCTTTGAGCAGGGTGGACTGAACCTCCAGAGCTGCCTCCCAAACAAAATTAACCAAAGATTTTACAGCATAAGGCCCATAACACCCTCCTCAGTCCTGCAGGTCAGCAATGCAAGGAAGCAGCCAGGGAGGGACTCACCTCTTGAGAAGAAGGTGCTCACCATGAAGTTGAAGGAGATGGAAGAGACTGAGAAGATGGCAAGGAAGGTGAACACCAGCATGGGGTCGCTGTTGGTGAGCACTGCTCCCTGTTCGCTCACCTACCAAGAAAATCTGGTTACACCCAGGGCTGCACACACGTGCGGGAAGCCACGACCTGATGTTCTCCATGGGTAAAAGAAACTGAGAGACAGGTGAGAACATCCAAGCCCTCCTAAACCACTCCAGAGGGAGGAAACTCAACTCACTCATGTGACACGGGGTCTAAGAGGAAGGGGACACCTTGCTCAGCATCCAGGCAGCCACCTCCTGCCTCTCATGGTGTGGGTACAAGCAGAGATGAGGGCCTGAGTCCCTCCACAGGCGTGCAGGGCTGTGGGCACAGGGTGGTCCTGCTCTGCATGGAGTGCCTGGGCCTCCCCAGTGCCCATGGGGCTCCCACCCCCAGTCCCCTCCTGGGGAGGTCACCCCTGCCATGAAAGGCAGCTGTGGGTGGCAGTGCTGCCCACCCAGTTCTGGAAAAGGCCAACTCCAGCCTCTGTTACACACGGAGTTATCCTGAGACACCAGGACAATCCAGCTGACAGCAGAGGAGCCTTGTCATCCCTGTGCCTTGTCAGCACTGAGCTTCTGGTCTGCAGAATGGTGGCCTGGGGAAAAACACTCACCTTGACACAGAAAAGCACGGTGACGAAAAACACAGACACCAGGAGGAAGAGGAAGAACATAAGGAACCAAGCACTCCAGTGCAACCAGTTGCTGAGGCCCATCATGTGCATGTACTCCTGTGGGGAGGTCACACTGTCAACTCAGGGCTCCACCCACACTTCCCAGTCATGGCCAGGGGTGAGGTGGAGGCCCTGGTCAAGCTTTGCCCTGCTGCAGTAGTGGGGGAGGTGGCAGCCCCAGGTCCTACAAAGTGGTCTGGAACAGCCTTCAGCATCGCATGGCGTCCCACGCCTCCCTGGACAGGGGCTGCCACCACCAGAGGAGAACATCTCCCCAGAGAGCTAAGCTGAACCCAAAACCACAGCAGCTGAGGTCAGCAAGGCAGCCACAGTCACCCAGCAGCAGGACAGCAGGCAGGACAGGCCAACCCAGGGGAAGCCGAGTCCTGCACACTCAGCCCTGCTGTTGCAACCACATCAGCTGAGCTTCAAGCACCCCCACACCACAGCTTAAGACACCTGGGCTTCTACATCCCAAAGACAACAATCTTGCTTCCAACAAGTGTTGCCCTCTCTCCAAGCCACCTTCCAGCCCAAGAGAAGCACCAGCCCTTTGGTCTGGCAGCCTTGGCCGCTCAGCAAGGAGAGCCGAGCTGGAGGATTAGTGACATTCCTCCCTAGGGCTTGCTAATCCGATGCCATCCCCACCTCCAGCTTGCTGGCTCCAAACCTGACAGGGGATTTTGTTCCTAATTTAAAGGCAGCCCCCACTGGGAAACACCACAGCAGGAGGGGAGCGCCCAGCTGTCCCGGCACTCACGTTACCTTCAGCTTCTTCTCCTTCTCGTGCACGACTGCACGGACGATGTTGAGCGAGGTGTAGGTGAAGCTGAGCATGAGCAGCAGGGGCAGCTGGTTCTGGATGGCAAGGAGGAAGAGATCGTTGACATACGCTGGGTAGGGGAAGCGCTGCACCACCACTGTAATGTTCTCCAGCAGGCTGGCTGAGCTGGCGTTGGTGTGGTACTGCACGATGGCTCTGTCCACCGCATGCTGCACCGCCAGGAAACCTTCTCGGATGTAGCCTGCACCGCAAAAACAACACGGGGAATAGAGACAGGTCTGGGTTTTGGACAGAGGAGTTGGCAGAAGGAGAGAAACAGCCTTTGAGGGAGGGAAGATCGGGGGAAAAAAAAAAAGAGCTTGTAGGAAAAGCAAACCAACCACCACGGCCACCACGCTGCTGAGGACACAGAGGGGCTCGGGAAGGACAGAAATCACATCCATTTACATCTCCCACAACCACCATTTAAAGCAGCTGGCAGAAAACTCAACATCAACAACCGTCACCCTTCTGCACGGTTTTCGGAAGGGGGGAGACTCTCCATCGTCACTGACCACCACCTGTGTCACCGAGCTTGGGTTTGGTCACTTTTTTTGGTAAACCAAGAGAACAGGGGATAGTCAGCAGGTTTTGGTGAGGAAGGATACGTCCTGTTACTCACACATTTGGCTTAAATTTCTGTGCATTTGGAAGCAGTGAAAGATTTTTTATTTTCAACTAGTTTATTTTTATGTGGGATTTCTGCCCCGTGTCCCTGGAGCAGCCTGGGAGCCCCAGACAAGCACTTTGAATGGGAGCTGCTTCAACCAACCTCAGCAGAGAAGGAAAAGAGAAGAAAATGAGCTCATCAGCCAAGTTTTATATTAACTAATCTGCTGAACACACACCGTAGCGAGGGAGCTGATCTGAGCTGGCCACCACGGCCTGCAGAGCACCTGGACCAGCAGATGTGGTCCTCTCCTCGGGTTTATTTACACTCCTTGACATTGCTACAGGAGGAGAAACCCAACCAAAGGAGACATCCCCTCTGCAGCTGCACAGGAAGCTGTCAAAAAACCTCGTCCCAACCCAGAGCCAGCTCTGGACACGTCCCCGCTGCTCAGTGCTCGGCTCTCTGAAAACATGATGCTCAAACCACAGAATTGCTCTGTTTACTTTTAAAGCATTTAAAAAGCACGATAAACACAGAGCAGTTCAGACCCCCAAATAAATTTTCCATTACAAATACAAAAGGAAAGCAAATTAATTTAAATTTTTAAGAAAAATCACATGAGTAAAATTTATTCTTATCCAACCCCACTCAGTGGAGGTGCCCAGAGACCAGCAGTGCCCAGAGAGTCACAGGATAAAATTTAAATAAATAGTATAAACATTAAATATAATAACTAACTACAAAATATTTAAAGAAAATTAATCTTAAAATTAAATTTTAAAAATAAAATTTATTAAATTATTTTTAAATTAATGGTATTATTTTTAACAATTTTATTAAAGTATTTTTAAAATACATTAAATTACTTCAAATTATTTTTAAAATTAACCTTATTACGTTATTTTAAATTTAATAAAGTATTTTAAAAATAAATTTATTTTTTTTTTAAAGTTACTACATTTAAAAATTAAGTTCATTAGTGTTAAATTGTTTAAATAAATTTTATAAAATTACTTTTAAAATCAAATTTTCTCAAAATATTTAAAATAACTTATTAAATTGTTTTTAATTATTAATGTATTTTCAAAATAAATTTTTTAAAAATAATTTTCAAAATAATTTTTAAATTATTGAATTAAAAAAAACCAATTTCATTACATTCGTTTTTAAAATTAAACTCTTAATTTCAAAGCTCAGAGCCCCAGTGAATCTCTGTAATGAGCTGAGTTGCCGTCCAGAAGAATCACACCCATCTCTTTGGCCGTGCACCAGCCCGTGGCAGAGGAGAGGTGGCCCTCACCCGGTGTCCCCCCATCAGCAAACTTGGCCTCGCGCGGCCCGGGCAGCTGGAAGAGCGGGAAGAGGTAGTTGGTGTGCCAGTCCCGGTCCAGGTTGGGGTTCAGGCCCGTCTGCTCGCTCCGCGGTGCGTTCCTCGGGCTGTACTTGAAGCGCAGCTCATAGTTGACCTGCAGGGAGCACCCAAAGGCATCAACACCAAGGGACGTCATGGGGGGACAGAATGGAGCAGGGTGTGAAGTGTGGAGGGTGTTGTCCCCCCATGTCCTCATCCCTCATGGCCCCCTGTCCCCCAACCTGCTCACCTGGAGGGGAAGTGGGGCTGTGCTCTGCTGGAAGTGGTGCTTGAAGACGACTGCGGCCAGCACGCTGCCCGAGCGGTTGTCTGACCTGATGTACTCCTCAAAGTCCCGCTCTGAGGCAAAGCCCTGAGCTGCAGGGGGGGAAAAAATGGAGATGCAGGTGCGGAGCATGGCAGCTCATCAAGGGTTAATGCTCAACCACCATCAAAGCCAGCATTTTGGCCCAGGATTTGAGGGATGCACTCCAGGAAAGGCTGAGAAACATGCTGCTGTCAGCCATGGGGGTCTGCTCCAGATCTGCTCTGGAGCCCTTAGCACAAGAAGGATGTGGACCTGTTGGAGTTGGTCTAGAAGAAGCCATAAAAATGATTCAAGGGTGGAACCCCTCTGCTGTGAGGTCAGGCTGAGAGAATTGGGGTTGTTCAGCCTGGAGAAGAGAAGGCTCCAAGGAGACCTCATTGTGGCATTTCAGTACTTCAAGGGGCCTATCAGGAAGATGGGGACAGACCTCTTAGCAGGGCCTGTTGTGACAGGACAAGGGATCATGCTTTTAAACTAAAAGAGGGAGATTTAGACTAGAGAGAAGGAAGAAATGTTTTAGGCTGAGGTTGGTGAGAGCCTGGCGCAGGTTGCCCAGAGAGGTGGTGGCTGCCCCATCCCTGGCACCATTGCAGGTGAGGTTGCCCGGGGCTC
>JAVSBS010012410.1:0-27128 GCA_033124195.1 Coracias cyanogaster
GCAGCTTCGGGTTTTTATTAGAAAACAGGGATTTGGGGAAAGAGAGGTGGAGTTGATGCCTCAGGTACAGATATGACTTGATGAGAAGAGGTAAAATTATGAAAACTCAGGTTCTCGTCTTGTGGCAGGTAATTCACTAGTGGCAATTAAGAGATCCAGTATGGGTGGAAATTCATAGGAACATGCTAAAAATGCTGTTTTCAACCCCTGAATAGATGCAGTATTTTGCAGGATACAAAAACCTCTTTTTGGGGGGAAACAAAGCAAGGATGCCCTAACACTGCTGCCAGGAGGTTGAAAAGCCTTGAAAATCCTTATTCAGACCCAGCAAAAATGGCAGGTCTGGGTCTGAATGTGTCAGCAGGGATCTCTGCATTAAGTACTGTACAATCTGGTATTTTACTTTTAAAAACAACCATTTTTCTCCTCCCCCATATTCTCACTGATGATTTGCCTCATTCAGAAACAAATGTAAATGATGGGGAAACTCAATAGCAACAAATGGGGTTTTCTCTTTAAGAATATTGATGAATTCTTTTTTTTTTTTTTTCTTTTTTTTAATGGCTATGGCTCTTTATTCCAATACAGCATCAAGTTTTCTTGGCTGTCAGTGCTAAAGAGCCGACAGCAGCATGGAAACACCACGATAAGAATAGAAAGCAAAGGCAGGGTCTCAAGAGCTCCTCAGAGCCGTGTGGTATCCATGCAATGCCCCCACATAGACAAGCATGAAGATGCTTGAAGATGCACACCACAGGCACGATCCTGGTTGTGCTCTGCATCCCAGGTGCGACATGTGGCTGGTGATGCTCACAGGGCTTGTGCCTCTGCAGACATTCCCAAGGTATCTCTTCATGGTGGAGAGAGAGGGCTTCCCTTAAAAGGTCTGGTATTCACGGCATGCCAAGAAGCCCTCTCCCCAGGCAGAGGTTATTCCAGTGGGGAGCTTGGTGTTGCTTTCCCTGGGGATGGGGATTTTAGAGGAGGGGAAACTGTCATGAATTGCCATCCTGCATTGCAGTCTTCTAGGGCTGAGATGTTGCTCTACAGGAGAATGTAAAGCATACAGAGGACGCGGAGCCTGGCAGAGGGATTAGGGGTAAAAAACAGTCCTGCTGCAGGACAGCATTCAGGAATGGGTGAAGTAAACAGGGAAATAAAAGCAGCTCTCACTGGATGTCAAGCAGGGGTGTTTATCACCATTTCAGTGAAAATCCCCTGGATAAATAACAAATAAAGACTTACTGGAGGGGACGAGAAGGGGGCGGGTGTGAGCAGGACATGATAGACCATCCCTGGCATGTCAGGAGGCCGTGCTGGATGCCGAGATCCTGGTGATACACAGCCTGCGGGAGCGATTTATTAAACATCGGCTAGACCTTTATTAACCCTTAGGAAAGAGCAGAGGAACACAGAGAAGAAGGCAATGCTGAGCAGAAGGTGGGGGACGCCTCCACCTTGTCCAGGCACTTTGTATCCCAAAAGCGAGGGAGTTCACTGGGCGATGTTGCAGGCTCTCTCTAAGGAAAGACAACCCCACAGCAGTTGGCCCACTCGGGAAAGCCACGTCCCCAACCAGCAATGCCACTCGCAGCTGTCTCTCAGCAGAGCTTCTTGGCATTTTTTTGGTACCAGGAATAGAGTCCTCCACATTCCTGGATTTTTGCAAAGACCAGAAATAGCCCGGAGCTGCCTTGGGCAGATACTCAGCTTTGCCTCAGGCTAAATTTTCCCCACCCTTCTGAGGAGCTGTTTAAATTACCTGGGGGATGTGATGTTGCTCCTGCAAAGTCCAGCTGACACTGAGGAGTCGAAAACCTTTGCACAAGTGCTAAAGATCATCAATCTTCAGTTTAGAGGTGCTGGAAATTGTAAAGAGATCTGATTTAGAAACTCAAGTGCACGAAACAAGACACTCTTCAGTAGCTGTTTTTACTTTCACCCCCTCCCACTCCCTCAGATCTGCAAATGCAACTGTATACATGCGCAAGGTGTTAATTGTTTGACTATAATTTAGTCGACAATTCCTAAAGCATGAAGTGATATTTTACATCTTATTTCCTCTTCAACACAGCTACTCTTTAGTTCCGTTGTTTTATTTTACTCATTTGTACAGCACCTTTCCATGGTTCTGGCACTTTTCAGCCCATTTCCCACCCCAGAATTCACATATTGGCTCTATGTGCCAGAGCTTCTCAAGTGATTGCAACATAGGGCTTGCAGACAGTGCAAAATCTTTCTTAAACCTTTCAGAAGAGAGTCATTTATATTTTTTGATGTGCGATAGTAATTACATTTATGATCTATACAGAGACCCCCCCCACCTCCAAATCAAGCATCTATTGTGTGTGATGCTGTACAAAGTTATTTGAATGGACAAGGTTTACTCATGAAAGTTTGGAATTAGAAAAATATTGGTGTTAAGTTGTATGATAGTTGTTGGTTACCTAACTGTAATCAGCGGTGTTCTCACATCTGGGTTGGTTAGGTGAGTGTGTGAAAATCTCAGTGCTCACTTATAAAGGTCGATTCCTAGCCCATGTAGGTATAACAAGAAGATAACTTGGAACAAAACAGTCAAAACCCAGATGACTTTTAAAAAATAAACATGTTTACAATTTCCACTCTCACATAATTGGCCAATCCATAGCTAAAAGAAAAAGCTTGAATTTCAAATCCTCGCTGTCCTTTGTAGAACTGAAAGTAAGAGAAAACACTGCAGTTTGCGAACAGAGCAGAGTGTGATCTGCGGGTCAGGAGGGAGGGCCCGTGAGAATAAGCAGGCTGTTTCAGATCATCACTGGTCCTCACTCTTTACTATAGGCTGCCTAATATCCTGTCGATGCCTTCTGCTGCAGCCTTGTCCCTTCTTTCTTACCCTTCCTTTGGAAAAATACAGCACATGACATTTTGACATGTTCTAAAGACTCAAGAGTGGGTCTAGAAATAGCTAGAAATGCTCTTCCCTCCCCAAACCCTTGCCCTCCCAGGACTGCCCTTCCCTGCACACCCTTCACTGCAGCATCCCAGGACCACTCACCCTTTCAGCAGCCTCCAAACTGGGGCAGCAAGGAGCCTGTCGGGCTTCCCACACCACCTTCAGCGTATGTCTCCTCCAGCAGAGCTTCCCTGTGGACCAGGGCCACCAATGCAGGGGCTGGGAACAGAGATTTAAACCTTTCCCCGCTGACCGAGCACCCCAATGTGCTGCCAGGCTCCTGGATTAAGTAGCAGCACTGGTTTCCCAGCCAGCTTTTATGGGTGCTTACCCATCCGTGCAAATTCCTCCAGCCCAGCCACGTAGCGGTGCTGGTATTTAGGAGCTTCTTTTGTCAGGGAACCAGTACTCCAGAGGGCAAAACCTGGGAGGAGGATGGGGTAGATGTGATTCCGCACAGGCAGCTCCCATATCCAGGGACAGAGGCACTTAGAAATGGGGTCCCCATCTGGGATGGGCTTCCAGCTTCAGGAGGGGGACAGTGTGTTGATGAGGTTTCACTAACGTGAACGCCAGGGACAGGAGGTGGGGATGAGGACACAAGTCCAGCCACAGAGCCTGAGTCAGAGGACTGAGCTGGCAGTGACCATCTGATTGGGAGTAACCCGTGGCCCATCCAAGACAGGGAGGAATAGCAGAAATGTCCCCAAATTCCAAAGAAACAACCAATCCAGAGCATGCAGCTAAAACCCAGGAGCATTTCCATGTCAGTTCACCTCCATCCCCTTGGAAAACAGAATCCCTTTCACAATGTGGAGAAATTGCTGATTTTCTGCCCTGACTTCCCTGGCACTAAGAAGCTCCAGGAAACAAGTTTAGGGTCTAACTCAAACTAGGACAACAAGTTCCTTTGCTGCCACTGGCCTTTGAGTATTGGGTTTTGGGACCTGCACTGTGAGATGCACAGAACATATCTCAGCACCTGAGCCATGTCACAGCCAAGGAGTAGGACCGTAAAACATCTCCATTCCATGGCCTTAAGGACATGCCAGGTTGAGCAGCTGTCACAGCAAACCCAAAGCTGATCTCCAGAGGGGCAATGTCAGGCAGTGGCTGAGCAGGGGGTGGAGGATGCTGGATTTGGCTGGTTAGGGTGGGATGCTCTCTAGAGCGTGGTAAGTGATGGAGGAGGACAAGACCCTGTCACGACTTGCACCACTGGGCTATCCCTTCCTCTCCAGCTTGTACAAGCCCCACGCAAGCCCCCAGCTGATCTCAGGCCCCGTTACACAAGCCCTGGTTCATGGACTGCCGTGGGGCGCGTACGGTGACACAAAGGGCTTTGCTTAGCAGCTGTGTTTGCTCAGGGTGGCTGATTTTGGGAGCAAAGCCGATGACATGTGGTTGGCCAGGCGACCCAGGAAACTGGTGCTGAGCTTGCAGCTTCCTTTTTTAATAGGTGACTCAGGCACTCGGTAGCTCACTGGGGTTGGTGGTGGGAGCCGGGCTGCAAAGGAGTGCCAGCGGCAGAGGTGGTGGACACCAACAGGTGGGTAGCATTGTTTCTCTATAGGATAAAGTGGTTTAAATAGAAAGCAGAGCAAGCCAGAGCTGCTGTGTTACTGGTGAGATGGGGTTTTCTCAGGGGAAGGAGGGGGAAGGGGTTTTGTTAGTGATTTGGTTTCCACTTGTTGGGAGTTGGCTGTCAGATGTAACACGAATATGATACAAGAGACCTGTAATATTATCTTCAGCAGGATACAGAGCAGTTGAGTGATTTATGGGCAATAACTGAAGAGGAAGTGAGTGAATTTTTATATGAATGTTTAAGAGTCTTTTTCTCCCCATTGCCTTCCCTTTTTTTCCCCTGTGTGAGTACAAATGAACATGGGGAATTATTTTCACCCGTTGCAAGTGTTCAGGTCCCACAGCCCTCCCTGCCTGCCTGGGGCGCAGCTTATGGGACAGAGAGAGGCTGTAAACGGAGCCTGAACATGGGGCAAGGCAAGAGCTAAAGAAACCCCGACAGCTGCTCCCTATGGACAGTCCTAACATTGCAGCCCCTCACACGAAATGTGCAGATTCATCTGGCGCCAGACGCCGGCACGAAGGACATTTTGCCGACAAACCCCAGTGGGGAGGAGCATTCCCTGGATCCCTCACTGAGGCAGTAGCGTCTTGGCCGCAGTGCCAGCCAGTGGGTGGGATGGGATGATAGGGTCCTTGGGAGCTCTTTTCTTCTATTTTAGCTCATGGGCAATGCTTTAATGCTTGAAGTATCAGATTTAAAACCCCTGGGGCCGCAGTCAGTGATAGTCAATCAGCATCGTGCGGGATGTATCACTCAGCGCTGAAGCTGATGCCAGACGTGCCAGTGGGGCCCTTTTGCTCAGCAAGGCAGAAATGTCGAGCCCAGCACAGGTCTGACACTGGACTTCCATGTTCTTCATCTCATCCACAACAACTAACACCCTAAAGCTAGTCTGCATATCATTCTTTGGCTTTGCTTTAGCATTTCCAGCTGGGAATCTCCCCCTTCCCTCCCAGGGGTTGCTGTGAGCAGCACTGTGCTGACAACTCTTGAGATGTCCTCCATGCCACTTGGATGCCGTTAGCCCCACACACGTGACAGCTCGGCTTTCTCATTAGCGGAGTGAGCTGTTGTTCTTTTGCTCTTATCTATAATTAGCCATTTCGAGGGTGGCAGCAGCCTGTTCTGCCGGGCAGAGCCTTTCCACCAGTGCAGAGCCAGCCGCCCGCCCGGCGGGTTGGAGCAGCCCCTATCTAAGGCAGGCAGTTTTGTGAGAAGCGATAAGCAGAGGGCTGTGTGCTGCAAAAATGTCAAAAAGGAGAAGACAAAAAAAAAAAAAAAGAAAAAAAGAAGGCAGCGATAAGGGGAAGGCTTCAGTGAAAGCCTTGTATCTAATTATATCCGTCATTAAAATGGAAGCCCTGTGGCCTTTCATCCATCCAAGCTAGCAAGTGAAGGACTAGGCGGCACTGAGGCTGTGCTATTTTCCACTGCATGGACTGGAAGTCTTCCTTCAGCTGCATTATTCGTTCTTGGCTGGAGGGTCACATTGGTCTTCTTCGTGCAGCATCTCGACCCGAGGCCCTATGGGCCAATACAAATTGTATCAGATCAGTGGAAATACCCATAGCCTGGAGGTGGAGGAGAGCATTAAATGTTAGCAGCCCAGCTCTAGGACATGGAGATGCTTTTGCTAAGCACAGCCCTGAAATGGTTAAGCATAGCAATGCTCGTGTCAGCTTAAACAAGGTCCCTGCCTTGCCTTGAATTGCTCCCATCTACTAGGGGTAGATTTTAGGAGAGTTTTTTCAGCACGGCCGTGCCCTTGCCAAGGGCTTGTGTTGTTTTTCCAACCAGAAAGGCTGCAAAGCTGTGCTTGGTTTTCTTTCTGCTTTAAAGCGAACGAGGCTGACTCTTCCCAGCTCTCCCTGTTGCTCTCCCTGTTGAGAGGCTTAGCCAAACCTTGTTATCTTTCAGGGAAGAAAGCTTCTGTTTTCCAGATTGGTTGGTCCCCTTTTGCCTTTCCAGTGGGTAATTCAGTAATTTAAGAGAAAAGAAAGAGATTCCTAGACAAGGTTTTTCAAAGCCCCCTTCAAAGCTTTCTGCAGCTAGTTCAGCCCATACTTCAATGCTCTTCTCATGGGGTACAGCCATAATAAGGAAAGACTATAAAATCTGAGGTACCTTCATGGAAAATTACTTCATTTTCCATTTTTACAGAGTAAACCCCTTCAAATGCATATCAAGCTTCCAAATGAAGGGAGAAGCTCACTGCAGCAGATAGAGGGGCTTGTGTTAGCACCAGTTCCTGTAAAAGCAGTGTCTCAGCGATGCCTTGACCCTCTCCTCCCCATTTCCAGGGTGCTGTTCATCTCAAAAAAGCCAGGAACCTAGTCAATGTTTGGAGTCTCTTGAGCAGAGTGGGGAAAAACTGATGCAATCAGAGGGTGGTTGCAAACTCACAGCCTGTCTTAAGATCCACCAGATCTGCCCCAGCCGTGACACTGTCTCCAGTGGCTGTAGAATTCCTTCTGACTCAGTGTTTAAGCTGTGGGTAGGAGAAATCAGGGAGAGAGGCATCATGTTTACACGGTGACTTACTGAAAAGCATTAAGGAAATATCTTCTTCTATTTCCTCCCCTGGTGTTCTAGTGACCTCTGGAAGAACTGGGCAGCTAAATCTGTATTGCATCCCACTGCTTCCTCACATATCCAGCCTCGGTTCTGCATTAAAATGCCTGCGCATCTGCAGGAGCAGCTGGAACCAAGGACAAAAGAAACATTGAGGTTTGGCATCTTCCAGCAGCACACTGGCCAGTGTCTGACAAGCTTACTGGGATCTCCCTGCTCTAATCTTCATGGCTTTTTGGTGCATGTTTGTCCCCACAGGAAGTGGTATCTCATTTGAAGCACCAGCTCTTGGAATCCTGCTAGTGTATAACATTAGCTGTTGTCACTTTAAGATAAAAACAGAGTAAATCTCCTTCAGGATTTTAGAGAAAAAAACTTGAAAATCTGAACTCAAAACACAGGAAAAAAAAAAAAAGAGCTCTTATTTTTTTTTTTTTTTTTCACAAAATCTCCTGATTTGGGGATTGAGATTTGAGGGCAAAGAACGCTAGAATTGCTGCAGCGTTTCTAATGTGCGCATATTAAAAAGTCCATCAGCCCTTTCCTGGCTGTGCAAAAGCTGGATTTGTGGAGAGAGAGCCCATTGTTCAAACAGAAAGCACTGCAAATACCGCACTAAATCCGAACGCAGCACTGCAAGTCTGCAGATAAAAGGAGAACTTTCTCGTGTTTTTGCAGCTCTGTTAGAGGAACTACAGCCCTGACTAACCTGGAGGACCAAGATGCATTGTATAGCTGTAAAACTCTGTATATGTCTGTGGTAGGAGGTGAGGATGACCATTCTGCTCGCACCTAGTGAAGTAATGCAAAAAGGCATTTCTTAGCTAGAATTTGGGGTTGCCTTTATCTCTGAAAACTGAACCCATCTGCATTAGAGCACAGTTTTGACACGAACCTCTCTCTGGGGATGGACACAGCTTTCATCCTCAGAAGGAGGGGAAGCCCCCATTGTTTAGGTGAATGAGGACCAAGAGGGACAGTGTTGTACAATGGGTGGGAATGAGGAAGCATGGCCTGAGCATCACCCAGATGTGCATGACCTCTCCAGCCATCCAGTCCCTCTGGAGGTCTGGATGATAGGCCATCTCCTCCTAGAGTTGCCATTTCTCCGTGAACCAGACAGGAACATCCTCAGCTGTAGTCATCTCCTTGGGAGGCGTGTGAACAAAGGTAGGAGAAGTGCTGAATATCTCGGCAACACCATGTTGGACCACAGTGACTGCCCCATGGAAGACAGTGCAGCTCAGAATATCAGATCTCTAAAACCGATTCAGGCCTCTGGTTCTGCCAAAGACCCTCTGCTACATCCTTGGGCAAGTCTCATAGCCTCTTCATCTTTCTGTTCCCTGAAATGGGCTCCCAGGGGAGAGGTAAAGATGAATGGATATAACTGTGAGGTGTGCTGATAGGACAGAGCAAAAAAAAAGTGGCAATTGGTTCAAGTCAAACATACATAGCTTCTTCACATCCTATAACTTGCTCATGTTTGGTGATGGCCTTGTCCAGGGATGCAGGAGTAGGTGTGGGCTCTGTGCCCCACCAGCAGGATGGTACCATCAGGTCACTGCCCATTGTGTTACTCTTATCCAGGCTTAAAGTCTGTTTCAGTCAGGAAAGAGGTGGAAATGTCCATGTTTTCTCCCTGAACCAAAAGGGTATGATGTTGTTTCGTGGGACCAGGGTGGAGGCTGCTGGGGGAACTGGTGTGCAGATGGTGGAGACACCTGGCAGAGCCCTTGGCAAGTGATGCTTACGCTCCAGGCTGGCTGGACCCTCGCGTCTTTGGCACATAGCTCACCATGCACGTCTGTCCCTGTTTCAGATGAGAGGACGCAGTCATTTTTAGACATATCAGACAACACTACCCACATACTTCACCAAGGACGCGGGAGGTCCTCTGCACTCTCCGTGAAGGAGCTGTCGGCTCTCTATCTCTCCCAGACAGCTGCTGCTGCTGCTCACGCCGGCAGCCCTGCACAGCCGGTAAGCACCGCGCCCGCCGTCCTCCCCCTTGCACATCACCAGCGGCATCCGAACAATGTCCTGGCCCAGCAAGTGGTTGTAAGAGGGTGAGAGAGAACATGTCTGGGCTCATAAATCTGGGGAAGCACAGCATTTGGTTTTTCAAAAATGACCAGCTTTCCCTTGTCATCTCCAAATACTGTCTAAATGTTGCCAGAGGTGCTAATATGTGTGTAGATGAGTTATAACTTGCATATATATACACTCTATATTCACATACCAAACACACACATCTACATGCAGCAGCTCATGCAAACAGTTTATTCATACATAAGATTTCCATTTTATTTGCATGTATACACACTAACATCCACGTAGGAAATATTCAGCACACAGCAACACATATAACTCCAATAGAATCATAGCGGTTTGGGTTGGAAGGGACCTTTCAAAGTCATCTAATGCAACCTCCCTGCAGGGAGCAGGGACTTCTGCAACTAGAGCAGGTTTCTCAGAGCCCCATCCAACCTCACCTGAAATGTTTCCAAGGATGGGGCATTGACCACCTCTTTGGACAACCTGGGCCAGTGTCTCACCACTCTCAGTAAAAAATTTCTTCCTTATATCTATTCTTAATCTACCTTCTTTTAGTTTAAAACCATCACCACTTGTCCTTTCACAACAAGCCCTGCTAAAAAGTCTGTCCCCACCTTTCTTATAGGCCACCTCTAAGTGTTGAAAGGCTGCAATATGTCATTCCTGGAGCCTTCTTTTCTCCAGGCTGAACAACCCCACCTCTCTCAGCCTTTCTTCACAGCAGAGTCGTTCCTGTCCTCTGATCATTTTTGCTATACCCATTCTGACGCACACATATATGTCTACATATGTCACACTTAGGCATAACTTCACAGTGCAACCTCCCTGTGTTCCTCTGTTTATAGCCCTTGGTCTGGGATCCAAGCATTTAATCACCCACTCCAGGCTGACCGTTGGATCATAGGATAATTCCAGTTATAAGGGTTATAAGACACTGAGCTACATTTTTCCCATTTCCCCAGTTCCACTGGTAATCCTGGAGTAACATGGGATGTGATTTCCCACCTGGAGTTTTCCTGCAGACATGTTCATACTCCTTCCCCACTCCCAATTTTTTGCAGGGTCCTTGTGCAGAGATGCAACCTCTGAGCGTGTACCAGGGCTCTGTACCAGAGGAGTCCGGACTGAAGCAGTCCCAGTTGAAAATAGGTGACTGGAGACTGCAATTGGAAAATTCACTGGTTAGAAATCTAAGAAAAAAAGAAAAGCAATTTCAAAACAATGAATTGCACAATCAAAATGTACATCTGTTTTATTTTAAATATTGAAGTATAACAAAAATATAGGCTAAATCAAACTTTGGAGAAATCATTGCTGAGAAATCAACTATGTCCCTCAGCTCTGCACAAATGTGTTTGGGGTTTTGCTTGTTGACTGAGACTTTCAGAAACGTTTCTGATGAACCTGGAAAAAGATTGTTATTCCCAGCTGCAGAGAACTGCAAATGAACCAAAAACCCCACTGCTCCTATAATGGTTTTCAGGTCTCTGTAGCTGATACAAATATATGTGTATATATATATTCCCACATATATGCAGACAATGTGTCTCCTTTCAGTTTGATGTCATTTCTCCTCATATCTTTTCCAGGGTACTGTGAAGGACAGCTCCCTTCACTCTCCCCACAGACAAGAAAAAAGCAAGGTAAGAAATGTTGCAGATAAGCACCGTTATCTAACCAAATATTTGCGAACTGTTGTGGAGTGTAATACAAATATCCACAAAAGGCAGCAAGGAGCCTTTTCATACTGAATATAGCTATCAGCTGCTCTGTCACCCTTCCCCACGTTCACAAGTTCTTCACAGATCCCCAAAAAACCTCCTTAGGTTAAAAAGTGCATTCAAAGTATGTTGGCTCATGTGAAAAATTTGGATTTTACGCTTGCTGCAAAATACGCTGGTTTTGATGTTGTGGAGTGGTTTGTTGGTTTTTTTTCTTACTAATGTTCAATACTTATTTTTAGCCAGAACAATCCGCGTGTAACAGAGTGAAATAACACCACGAGCCATTGCTTTGAGCAACAACTAATAATATTCCAGGCATAACTCCACAGGCACGCCAAGGGTCAGCAAATCTGTTTACTGAAAGGAAAGCCACCAGGATTACAGTCTCTTTTAGATCATGATTATAGGCCTCGGCTACCTTCCCTTTGGATAAATGCTAAGCTGCTGCAGGTTGCAGGTATTCAGTTCAGCATTTGGCACCCAGACTTCCCAAGCTAAGGAGAAAAAATGCAGGAAGAGGGGCTCAGAGGTGGGCTAAACAACCACAGTCCATCCCATCATGACTGCGCTCTCTCTTCACTTCTGTGCCAACATTGCTGTGAATTTGAGCTAAGCTCAGGCTGACTGACTCTAAACAGGTCTAACTTTTGCTGGTCCCCAGCTATGGGTGTTACCCCAGCCTCTGGTCATAGAATCATAGAATCACAGAATCATAGAATGGTTTGGGTTGGAAGGGACTTAGAAGATCATCTAGTTCCAACCCCCCTGCCATGGGCAGGAACACCTTACGCTAGACCAGGTTGCTCAAAGACGTATTCAACTGGCCCTTGAATACTTCCAGTGATGGAGCATCCACAACCTCCCCAGGCAACCTGTTCCAGTGTCTCACCACCCTCATATTAAAGAACTTCTTCCTAATATTTAATCTAAATCTCCCCTTTTCTGGTTTGAACTCATTACCCCTTGTCCTATGACTACACTCCCTAATAAAAAGTCACACAATCAGAGTCACAAAATCGTTATGGTTGGAAAGGACCTTTCAGATCATCAAGTCCAACCATTAGCCAGCTCTACCAGGCCCACTTCTACACCATATCCTTGAGCACTCTATCTAGATGGCTTTTAAACACATCCAGGGATGATGATTCAACCGCTTTCCTGTGCAGCCTGTTCCAGTCCTTGATAACCCTTTCAGTGTAGGAGTTTTTCCTAATGTCTAACCTGGTCCCTCAGCCTTGTTTTCTTTTCCTAACAAAGCAGAGAATTTGGCCTGCGAATTCCAGCAGTTCGTAAACCTTAGTTAACCTCATACTTATATAAGTCTGCAAGTCAGAAGAGCTTTATTTAAGGCTCTCCATGCATAACTGTGGGCCTTGAGCAACCAGGTCTAGTGGGAGGTGTTCTTGCCCATGGCAGGGAGGTTGGAACTAGATGACCTCTGAGGTCCTTTCCAACTGAAACCATTCTGTGATTCTGTGCATCTATTCTTATGCAAGTTATGAGGTGGGGTACACTCGTGAGTCCAACAAAAGAAATCATTAGTCAGACAAATGTCCTTCCCCAAGGCCTCACTCCTGTGCAGCAAGAAGCCCATGGTGCTATCAAAAGCCCATCATGCTAGCTCACTACCCAAAAATAGGCTATTATCTCATCAACTCTGTTGGACTTTTTTGTTTGGTCCCTTCTCCACATTTTGTCCTGGAAGCCTGCCCACAAGTAGCTCCTTGGCTTTCTTCTGCACCCATATCCTATGTTCTCAGACCCCCTGCAGGTCCTCACACTTCTCTGGACACTTGGGAACCAGAGGGAGAAGTTAACTTTTAGCTCACTTCTCTAAGACAGCCTTGTTCATGTTATTCTTGTGGTCACTCTCTCTTGCTGACACAGTCCAAACTGGGCGTCTCTGTTATGCTGTAGCTGGACTGAATCCTGGGGACAGTAGACTAACCACCACACATGCCTGGATTAGAGACTTTGCTTTAGATCCCGTTGCTGTGGAACCAGAGCTAACACCAAGCCTGGAGCGTGTGCAGTGGTGTGATGCTTTGGAGTGCTGTGTGCTACTGAAACCAAGGTATGGAGCTTAGTAGGTGCATGGATTTCCCTTGTTGGCTGGCTTTTTCCTTTGCCATTCTCACTATTAACAGCCATGGGGTTCGGGGGTACGCAATGATGCTGACATTTAAAACTGTTTCCCTAAAGATGTCAGAAGCTCAGAAATCATCTAAAGTTGACATCAAGAAAATGGAAGATGACTTACCTCCCCCTCCTGCCCTTGGCTCAGTCCAGGTCATCGCTCCAGGGAGCCAGGATTTCAACTCACTCCCTGTGCCTCCTCCAAAGCAAGCCTTCTCCAAGTTTTACCAGCAGCGTCAAGTGAACGAGCTAAAGAGGCTCTACAGACACATGCATCCTGAGCTCAGGAAGAACTTGGAAGAAGCCGTGACTGAGGACTTGGCAGAAATGCTTAATACTGAAGATCCCAATGCACAGGCATCTGTGAACCTAGACAAAGTTCTTCCAGGAGAGGTTCAGTCCATGCGCTGGATTTTTGAGAACTGGGCACTTGACTCCATTGGGGACCATCAAGCCACCAGAAAGCTGGCAGAAGAAGAGATCATTCCTGGTGGGGATGTGAAAAGTACTTCCCTGATGTTTGAAAGCCAGTTAATCAATGGGGACAGTCTGTCAACATCTGCCAAGGTATCAGAACCAGACCTTGCCAGAGGGGATGTGCACACTGCCCGGTGGTTGTTTGAAACCCAGCCACTGGACTCATTAAACAAACTGTACTCAGATGAAACCGAAGTGCAGGAGGCTGTTCTCAAGGAGCCTGTGCATGGAGGTGATGTGAAAGGTGCCAAACAGCTCTTTGAAGCACAGTCTTTGGATGCTATAGGACGTTGCTGCTCAGTGGAGGAGAAGAGCATCCTACAACTCAAGTCAGAAATTCAGGAGCTAAAAGGCGATGTTAAGAAGACTGTCAGGCTCTTCCAAACAGAGCCCCTCTGTGCCATCAGAGACAAAACTGGGAACATCCATGAAATCAAGTCTGTCTGCCGAGAAGAAATTCAGAGCAATGCAGTCAGAACAGCTCGCTGGCTGTTTGAGACTCAGCCTCTGGATACCATCAACAAGGACACTTCCAAAGTGCAAATAATCCGTGGGATTTCACTTGAGGAAATTGGAAGGCCAGATGTCAGCGGAGCAAGGTGGATATTTGAAACTCAGCCTCTGGATGCCATCAGAGAAATCACAGTTGAAGAACAGGATTTCAAGGCTTCAACAGATTTTATCACAGGGGCAGATGTCAGTAAGCAGCGAATGCTCTTTGAGACCCAGGCTCTTGATTCTCTGAAAGGAGAAGCCTCAGAAAGCGTTGTAGCCAAAGAACAAGTCATTGGAGGTGATGTGAAATCTACACTCTGGCTATTCGAAACCCAGCCAATGGAAACTCTAAAAGACAATTTTGAGGTGGGACAGTTAAAGAAAGTAGAGCTTTCAGCAGAGGAGAAGGGAGATGTGAAGCAAAGAAAACATGTCTTTGAGACCTGTCCCCTTGGCAGCATCTCCAAGGCATTTGAGGAAGAAATTCCAGCCACCAGCATGGAAGAAGTAGTAAAAGGGGATGTGAAGACTTTCAAGACCCTGTTTGAGACTATTCCCTTAGACAGCATTAAGGAGGCTGATGCTGAGCCCGTCACCAAAGAAGAGGAGAAGATTCCAGCTGGCAATGTCAAGGCCAACCAAATCCTCTTTGAGACAACTCCTCTGTATGCCATCAAGGATAGCTTTGGCAATTTCCATGAAGTCACCTCTGTAAGCAGAGAACAAATAATCAGTGGTGATGTCAAGAACTACAAATGGATGTTTGAAACCAGGCCTCTGGACCAGTTTGATGAAAGCACCAAGAAAGTGGATATAATACGGGGGATCACAAAACAAGAGGTGGTGGCTGGTGATGTCAGAACAGCCAAGTGGCTCTTTGAAACACAGCCCATGGATGTCATTCATTACCAAGCCATGCAAGGTGAGGAGCATCCCTCAGTGAAGCGGGAGATCTCCCAGCGGGGGGATGTGAAGACCTGCAGGTGGCTTTTTGAGACGCAGCCCATACACACCCTATATGAGAAGGTTGAAAAGAAGCAGGAGGAGGATGGAGAAGCAGGAGGAAGTGTGCCCCAAGCTGATGTGAAGTCATACACATGGATGTTTGAGACTCAGCCCCTGGACTCCCTGAAAGGCCAAGAGGAGCAGTATTTACAAGTCAGTAAGGCGTATAGTCAGGAGGAATTACAGGGAGTTGATGTCAAAACTGTCCGGCATCTATTTGAGACTGAACCCTTGGGTAGCAACGCTGTCAGTGAAGCTGACAGAAAGAAAGCCATGCGGTACTCCAGTCGTGTGGAGATACAGTCTGGGGAAGTGTCCAGAGTGAAGGAGTTCTTTGAAGCTAAGCCCCTGGACACAGCCACCAAACCAACATCTCAAAAGGATGATGGGACGATTGAAGCTGGATCTGTGCACAAGTTCACTTGGCTCTTTGAGAACTACCCCATGGACTCCCTGAAGGACAGCTCTGAGGGCATCCAGGAAATCCCTCCAAAGAAGGATATCAAAGGGGGAGATATTGGGGGCAAAAGGTTCGTATTTGAGACCTATTCCCTTGACCAAATCCATGACAAAGTGGATGAGACAGAGCTCCAGAAGATCCAGAAAGACACCATGAGCAAAGCTAACGTCAAGTCCTGCACAATGCTCTTTGAAAGCCAACCCTTATATGCTATCCAGGACAAAGAGGGGCGATACCATGAGGTCACCTCAGTGCAGAAAGAAGAAATCATGAAAGGTGATGTGAAAGGTGCCCGGTGGTTGTTTGAAACTAAGCCTCTGGATCAGATCAAGAAGGAAGAAGAGGTATTTGTTATTAGGGCTGTCACCCAAGAGGACATCAAGAAAGGAGATGTCCAGGCTGCCCGGTGGAGGTTTGAGACAGAGCCTCTTGACTCCTTCACAGGAGGAAAGATGTCTGTGCCCAGAACGGTAGATGATGTGCAGAAGGGAGATGTTCAGTCCAACAGGCAGCTCTTTGAGTCCCAACAAGTGGGCCAGAAGAAGTACGTGAGGATGGTCAGTGTCAGTGATGTTCAGCGGGGTGATGTGAGGACATCCACTTGGCTTTTTGAAAACCAGCCTGTGGACTCCCTATATGGGGATGCAGAGAGAAGCTCATCTATCAGTACAGTGCAGAGAGAGGACAGCCAGAAAGGGGATGTAAAACGCTGCACCTGGTTGTTTGAAACCCAGCCAATGGACACCCTTAAGGACCCAGAGGCAACAGCCAGTGCCGGGGTGCAAGAAGCGATCCCTCGCGCAGATGTGAAAAGTACAACATGGCTCTTTGAGAGCACACCCTTGGATAAACTTAGTGCTTCTGAAAGTAGTATAGAAAGAGAACTGAAAGAAAGGACCATGAAGGAGACTTTGGAGACACTCTGCTCTTGCCAGGCTATTCAGCATGATGGGATCCTCATTGAAGCCAATGACATGGAGAGTGTGAAGATGGTGAAGTACCAGCTCAGCAGCCCAGGTGCCCCAGAGATTTTGAAAGAGGAGATTGTGGGAGGCCATTTGCAAAGGATCATGCTGCAGCTCCTGCACAGAACCAATGTGGAAGCACAGAGTGTGCTGGTGGAGGAGGACAGAGAGGGCAAGATCAAAGTAAGCCCATTGCAGCTACTGGAACAGAGTGAAGCTATTACAGGCAAAGAGGACTTGAGTGGAAATGTAACTAAGGCTTTACAGGGTCTCCTCAGTCAAGATGCTTCCATCAAAAAGGGGATGGTCTTACAAGAGACAAAGTCAGGATCAGTGAAGATGACTCTCTACTCCCTCCTGTTCCATTCTGTACAGCAGAAAGTTGTCAAGGGGGATGTAAAGTCAACGATAGGGAACCTATTGGCTTCTTCTCAGGAGCAGAAAACAACAGCAACTATTAAGCGTGAGGACAATGAGAAGGGAAATGTCCAGCTTTTTGCGAGCTGCATTGAGAAAGGAGATCTAGACTATCTGAAGAATCTCCAGCAGGAGTCGGAGATCCAATCCCTCATCTCTTCCCAAGCAGAGCAGGGGGCAGAGGAGAATGCCCCATGGGTTGTGCCAGGGGCTAAGATACATATCTTACCAAATAAAGAACAAATAGAGAATGTAATTGTGGAGGGTGAGCCAGGGTCTCTGGAGGGAGCAAAAAAGGTATTCGCATGTGAAAGCTTGGGCAAAGAGGGTGTGTTAGAGAGAGAGGCTGTGCATGCAACAGATGTGACAGCCCCCACTGTGCAATGCCCTGGGAAGCCCCTGCCCACAGTGATGGGAAAGGAAGAAATTCTGTCGGGAGGGCTGAAAGTGACTACAAAGTCAATCCAAAGGGTTGCAGATGCCAGCAAGAAGGCAGAGAAAGAAGACACCACTGGCAGTTTGAAGGAACCTAGAGCTATGACACAAGGCAAATTTCCAACCCAAGTGACAGCTCAGAGGGTAGAAGTGGATGGGAAGCAGCAGAGTTTGGTAACTGGGGAAGCCAGCCAAACACAGCCAGAAGAAAAAGCCCTTGGGAGTGATCTTCAGGCTGCAATGCAAAGCCTGAGGCTAGCAACAGCAGAAGCAAAAAATATTCAACACCACGTCCAGAGCAAGCTACAAAGGAACAGGGAGGAGGTCCACACAGCCTGCAGGCAGCAGGCAGCCAGCACACAGGGAACAGTGACCCTTCAGTCAACCGTACACCAACAAGACTCCACATCCATCACGCAGGAGAGCACCAGCACTGCCACCAGGACCACCACCACTAGAGTCCAGGAGGCATCCAAGACCCACACAAGCGTGTCTCAGAAGAGCATAGCATCACACAAAAAGGTCAGTGCTTCAGAGGAAGTACAGGGAGGACAACTATTGAGCCAGGAAAGCCAAGTTGTGCCTAGTAGAGATTGTAGCATTAAGGATGGCCTTTATACTGCCACACCCGTGAAAACCTATATAAACCCCTGTGTTGAGTCTGATTACAAAGAGCAATCAGTGCAAGAAGAAAGAGATGTTATTGTCAGAGGGGATGTACAGACAGCTATCAGAGCACTGCAAAGTGCCGCCACAGAACAGCGCCTGGTAGAAAAGGAGGATGTTGTCCGAGGTAATTTAGAAGCCACACTTCAGTCACTGGAAAAGTCTAACGTTAATGTCTCCAGAGGGGATTTTAAAGCCGCTATGATATACAGAAATGCAGGGCAGTCCTATTCTGTGTGTAAAAAGAAAAATGAGACTCAAGTCATTAGTAACCAGACTGCTGTAGTGGCGTCAGGGTCACAGGCTGATAATGACTTTCCTCCTCCTCCCTCAGTTGCTGTGATGAAAGCAGAGCATTGCCCACCCTCAACTAAAGCAACAAGAGGAGGTGCCCTTCCACTAGCAACCAGCAAAGATGAAGCCCCCGGACATTCTGCACCACTCCAGACCCCTCTTCTTACCCTCCCTTCTCTGTCCTGCAAACCCAGATATCTGAGTCCCGCAGAGAAGCCCAGGACTCCTCCAAAACCAGAAATGATTGCCCCACCCAGGAAAAAGCCTGTTCCCCCTCCAAAACCTGAGCACCTCTTACATGAGGCACATTCTGCCTCTGTAAATAACAGCACAAGCAGATCAACCAAACCCATTCCTCCACCCCTGCCTCCAAAACCACTAGGTCTGAAGGAGATCAGCAAGCAAAAGCCTCCCCTCATGGAGCTGGGATTAAGCTGCATGGAAGTACGTGAACAATCAAGTCATGGGGAGGATCAGGCAAAACACTGCACTTTGGAGACATCTGTGAACAAGCCTGTCACAGTTCAGGGCATGAGCCCTGAGAAAAAGCTGCCAAAAACCGCTGCCAAAACCCCTCTTCAAATGGCAGAGGAAAGGTACAAGGCCAGCAAAGGAGCACAAGGAAAGGTGGAGCCAGACAGTGCTAAGACTTCAAAGCCAGTAAAAAATGGAGTGGTTAGTTCTGAAGTTGAGCAGGGAATGATGAGAGGGAAAGCAGTAGCTCCAAGGAGATGCCCAGGTGAAGCAGTTCATAGGTCTGTAGAGCTGTGCCAAGATGAGAACAGGTGCTGCTCTTCAATACCAGCCTGTCCTGGTAAAGCACAGACACTTAATGTGCCAGGACAGACTGAGACAAGCACCTCCCTTGTAGGCCACATCACTCCTCCAAAGAGAGGGGAGGACATTGTACAAACTGCCTCATCCAAGGTGGAAAGGGAAAGTGTGTCTCATTCTTATGGATCATGGGAGAGTCAGAAAGTTGTGCAGCAGATGAATGAGAGGAGGCAAACATGTCATTCAATGTCCTTCCATCAGCAGCCAATGAACTCCTTTGAGGAGCAACAGCAGAGGAGTAGTGAGCAATTGAAATGTCCTGAGGGAGAGGCAGAGATACCTGTCCAGGAGAAGCCAGCAGTTGTTATGAGAGCAAAAAACAAGCGAGAAACAGAAGATGAGCGTCGGAAGAGGCTGTCAGTACACAAAGAGGAGATCATGAAAGGCAATGTCAAGGAGGCTATGGAGATCTTTGAGAACCTCAGGAGACAGGAGGAGCTGCAAGAGATCTTGACTCGGGTGAGGGAATTTGAGGAGGAGACAAGCAAAGTGGATGTGAAAGCTCTGAAGAGCTTCTTTGAGAAGGTCCCTGGCTGGGTTGTTCATCAGAAAGCCCACCAGATCAAGCAACAGGACAGGGCTGAGACACTGGCAAAGGAGGACACTGACAATGTCTCCTCAGTGGACCTGGTTTTTGGGGATCTGGAACGAGCAAGTGCTGAGATTATCCACCTGAAAGAGCAGACACTTGCCCGGCTCCTGGACATCGAGGAGGCCATCAAGAAAGCTCTTTATTCTGTCTCTAATCTGAAGTCTGAGTCAGACATCGCTGGGCTCTCAGGGCTGTTCAAGGAGTCTCTGGGGAACACCCAAAGCTCTGTGAGCAGCAATATCCGTAAAATCAGTATCGTCTCAAGCAAAGCCAAGCAGGAGGGAATCACATCAGAGACAGAGGAAGCAGCATCTGTGGAAAGTGCAAAGGTGGCAGAAAAGACCGAGACAACCAAGTCAGAGCTTGAGGTCCCCCACCTCATTCAATCTCGTGTCAGTTCTCCCTCCTCACCTTCCTACATCTCCATTGAGTCTGCTGCGAGGAAACCAGCAGAATCACCCAGGACAGCACATTCCCCTTGGCCAATCCCTTCACCAGACTGCCTTGACACTCCAGGAAAGAGGGATGCTTTTGCTCAAGACAGTGTTAGCTCCTTTAACCATCCATCAGCAGGGTCTACTGGGCATGACATGACCCACTTTGAGAAGAGATCAGAGCCCCAAACAAACCTCCAAACAAAAGCTGGGCTGAGCTCAGTGAAACAACATGCCCTTGGCAATGCCAATCATCCAACTGGTGAGAAAGAGAAGTGCCCTCTGGAGACCTCCAAAGGCAGCTGCCACTGTGGGATGAAAGGAGGCTTTTCAGACTACTGCTCTATGAATGTCCCCAGCCCACAAAATCCACGGAGGCAGAAAAGCATCTTGGAGCTGCAGACAGGGCCTGATGGGTCCAAGCTCTATGGAGCTACTCGGACTGTCATGGAGCAGTATGAGGAAATGGACCAGTTTGGAAACAAAATCATCACTTCATCCACCACAGTCACCAAGCAATCTGAGACACAAACATCTTCCACATGTGATGTGGTCTCTCATCCTCAATATGAGGTATCTGCCTCACCCATGTTTCAGAGGTACTTGAAGAGCCCAAGTGAAGACTTTCGCACCAACGGCAGTTTTCAGGAGCCAGGAGTGGTCTTTGTCACCTTTGGCAACTCCAAGCCAAAGAAATAGGAGACTCTGGAAAGCAAGAGAGAACTGCACAAGACAAAAAAGAAAGTCCACAATACAATACAATACAATACAATACAATACAATACAAAAAAAAAATCTCCTGGTTTATCCACATTACACACAGGGATTCATCTACACCCTAAGGACTTCTCAGGGTCATCATCTTGGTATTTGCATACAGACAGGACAAACGCAGTCTGCCTTAGTGGAGGAGAACAGCTCTCACCTGGCCAACCCAACAGACTTGGTGCTGCACCACACTGTTAGAAGCACAAGGGAAAAATCCATCCATGGGCACCTTAGGGTAGCTCCTTCACCCTAGACTGTTTGCGGGTGGAGGATGTGGGATGGGGGGGTGTTGCATTGGGCTTCTCTGAACTAACGCAGAAGAAAGGATAGGTAGGATAAATTGAAGAACCAACCAATCCGGTCACTGGCAAACAAACAACTTCATGTTATCTACTTTTTCTAATTTCAATATAGGCTTTCCAAGAAGGGCATCCTAAACACACACATATACACACACGCTTGTATTGATGGGTGGGTTGGCTAGGTTTTCTGTTAGCTATTAACAAAAGAAAAGGAAAAAAAATACCAAACATCTCAAATCATTGTCACTGTTGGGGTTGGGGGAGGTATTTATCAGGTTTTATTTCAGTACTCAATGCCACTGGGAATTGTCAAGCCAAGACCTGCAGCTATTACCAGTGCCATGCCCCCAAAGAAAGATGCTGTGAAAGATTCTCTACTTGGGTCAGAATGGTTCCTGCTTTCCTTTCTTTATTTTTAGAATTGTAATTTATTATCCATTATATACAAACCCCTTATTTTAGATTTTCCATGCTTTCATACATGTTTACTGTTTAAATTCATTCTGAGACTTTGTAAAGCAATTTTCTTTTTATTATGACTTTGTTTTGTACATTCTCAACTCAATATTTTAGATATTTTGTGGCTTTTTTCTTTTTTTTTTAACTTCTATTGCTGCGTTCTGAAGGTAAACATTACCTCTAAAAATACTTTGGTCTGGTTGAGTTTCTTTCATTGAGTGCTTGTTTCTTTTCAAAGTGCCTAGAAATCATCTCTCAGTGAACCAGCTACATTGCATATTGAGAGCAGTCTAAATCACTGGAGGGATTTAGTCTATGTCTTCCTTACAGCGTGGGTGGATTAACAGCCCTCCAGCAGGCAGCGTTCATACTCCTCTGAAAACTGAGTTGAGTCCAGGGTGACACACACCACCCAATCCAGGACTCTGTGTAGGTGTGTGGAGACTGGTTGGGATGTATACATCAAGAAAGGTCTAAACACTTGCCTGTACCCATTTCCTGCAAGTGAGAAGGCAGCAGAGGTGTTGTGCTGCCAGAAGCCTTACAAGGAGGGGCTGTTGCTGAACCAGCTGTTGCTCAGTGTTGTGCCTCAACTTATGTCACAGGTTGGCCTCAGTCTGGGAGGGACATGAGAGAGCATGGAGTTTGCTCCAGATGTAGGAGAATGTGAGGAGCCTACAGAGTGACTGGATGATTTCTGAGGGAGGTGTGTCCTACAGCCTGGCTCAGACTTAGAGTACAGACCCCTGGGTCTGCAGACATTCTAGCTGATCTATGGCAAGCCACCTCATCCCTCAGTGCAGCAGGTTACCTTTCAGCAGAATGGGACAGTAACCTCATTCAAAAAGCCATCAGCAAGATGTTATGGTTAATATTTGTTTTTTACCTCTGAGGAATAAGAGCCAACACTGATGAATGAAGAGCAGGACACTGAGGAGGAAGGGGGTCTACCACTCCATATCTCTGAGTCCATAGTTATGTTTTTTAATAGCAGGTAACATCTCATATCATGCAACACCTTGTTCAAGGTGTTGTAGACCAGGCAGGAATTCGGCTTCCTTCCTGAAAAACAGGTACATACCCAGAGCTCATTTGTTCCTCTCTGGGATCTCATAAATTTGAAAGTAAGATATGCCAAAAGAAAAGTAAGAACATCATTTTCAGTTCCACCAAGGATCGAGGTAGAAGAACCGATCATCATAAACTGAGCATATCTGGTTTCAGGGAACCAGAAAAAGTCATGATGTAGACCTTCCCAATTGTTTTAGTGGGACCAACTGCAGAAACAAGGGCAAATTAGTAAACTGGAGCTCCTCTTCAAAATTTTTCCTACACTGCTTTCTTATCCTTGTTTCTTGTCTTAGCTTGTTTCAGGATACTCATAGCACATGTTGTCCATTTATTTTTAAGGACAGCTGTGGCACAGTTTTAGTAAGTTGCAAACTGGTTGCTTGGGCATTGAAAATGATTCCACAGGAGCTCAAATAAACCCAAATATCCTGCACTGCTTAAAGATACTGATCTTATTGTTCATGTTTCTGGTTTTACAGGACTTCTAAATGTCTCAAGGAGCCATTTATGAGGCAAAGATCATTTGAGATGTGTTTCTTTCATGGTATTTTCATCAGCCAGGAACTGAAATATTAGGAGGGGACAGATGCTGCATTATTTCAGCACCGTGCATGGCTCCTTGAAGCACTGAAAAAGTTGGAGGAAAAAAAACAAATGCAAAGATTTGAAACTCAAATACGAGCTGAAAGATGGGTTCATATTCTCAAACCTTACAATAATAAACCAGCAGAGCACATACAAACTTTCAAATCCCAAATGAGTTGTCATAGTTTTTATGAGATATTTGGATACAAGACATGACATTGTCCACCACTCTTTGCCCCAGTCTCGCACAGTGCTATGTAGATACTTTCAAGAGCAAAATGGCTGGCAGAATTACCTAGATCAGTGGTCAGAGGACAGATGGCTTTGTCTTACTTGTACCTCCTTGAGTGGTGAAAGGACAAATTCAGCTACAGATCTTATTCTCTTGCAGCAGTGGACATGAAATATGCCACGTTTGAAGTGCCTATCTCAAGTACCACTGGTCTCCCTGAGGATACTGAGTCTTAGGTCAGAAAGCTTTGTGCTCACCATCTTTTTCACCTATCAATAACACAGGCATTTTCAGGCTGGCTGATCCTATTTATAAAGATTCTAATTCACCTATGGGAAAAAAAGCCAACAACTGATAAACCGGAAGCCAGCTGCAACTTTCAGCGTGGCACTGTGCTAGAAGGGCCTTCCAGAAACACTCTGTAACTGCTTCCCACAGAATTCTTCAGATAATTTCCTTGCCCATGGTGCCATTTGATTGCTGCTAATCACCTTTCTCTCTTTCAAATCATTAGAAAGGCTTATTCCTGGAGCTGATAAAAATACATCTGCAGAGCAAGAGTATCTGCCATGCATCAGACAGCAAGCACTTAAAACAAATCCCCTGGTGAAAGAGACCTGCATTCCCTATAAAAGATTATCCCACTTTGGAAACACACTCCAGGAATACATACATTCATTCCAGGAGTACATACATGGCTGAGGGGGGACCTTATTGTTCTCTACAACTGCCTAAAAGGAGGTTGTAGAGAGGTGGGTGTTGGTCTCTTCTCACAAGTAACAAGCAATAGGACAAGACAAAATGGCCTCAAGTTGCCCCATGGGAGATTTAGGTTGGATATTAGGAAGAAGTTCTTTACTGAAAGAGTGGTCAAGCCCTGGAACAGGCTGCCCAGGTGGAGTCACCATCTCAGGAGGTGTGAAAAAAACGTGTAGACGTGGCACTTCAGGACAAGGTTTAGCGGCCATGGTAGTGTTGGATTGACAGTGGAACCTCATGATCTTAGAGGTCTTTTCCAACTTTAATGATTCTATGATTCATTCCCAGCTAAGAGTAGAGAGATCTTGTATGTTTGCTAAACAGCTCTGCTTCCTTCCTTGGTCATGATTAAAGGAAAGTATTTTTTTCTCACACAACAGAGACACATCAACAGATACTCTCTTCTCTGCCAGGATACACCTTCATGCTGTATGAGAGCTCACCACTGTCAGACAAAATGCTTGCTAGAGCACCTAGATGAAACTGTGATCTGTACTGCCAGATGCAGCAAGGTTGATGCGGGGTTTTTGTTCCCTTGTAAACTCGTCTCTTGAGATATAGAAACATCTTTCATGTTTCACAGAATCCTAGAATCCTAGAATGGTTTGGGTTAGAAGAGACCTTAAAAATAATCTAGTTCCAAACACCTGCCATGGGCAGGGACACCTCCCACTAGACCAAGTTGCTCAAAGCCTCATTCAATCTTACCTTGAGCACTTCCAGGGATGAGGCATCCACAATGTCTCTCAGCAGCCTGTTCCCTCTGGTCAAAGGTAAAATCTGTCCATCAGCCCACTCTACATAAGAGCAAAAAGTAAACATGCCTCTTCTCTGAGCTGACAACACTGCAAACCAGGGTGAGCACATATTGTACAAAAAGCTGGAGGGATCAGAGAGCACCACAAAACTCTATCAAATCAAACTGTGGTAGATTACTCTCAATAAAGAGGCAGGGATGACCTCATGTGAGGGAGTATCAGCACTCAGAGCACTGACCTGGTCAGTCAGACCAGGTTAGGTTAGGCTCAGCTGCGCTCCTTCTGGGGACAGATTTGACTTGCAGATGGACTCACCAGCTAAGCTGAGCTGCTCCTTCACATCAGAGTGAAAAGGAGTGCACAGAGAGATCCACATTACAACCAGCATCCTCTGGATTACCTGACCATGTCCAACCTGGACCTATTTCTGCAGCTAGGCTGGTGTCCAAGCTTCTTTACTCCATTTCTCTCTCTGCCAATAAAATAGCTGGTGTTGGCAATGCTTTCCAGAGAGATTCCCTGGGATGCTCTCATAAAGCAGTGTTTGAGGAATTAGGTCATGGCATTAAATGCAGTCCACACAGTAAATGTATTAGCATCAACTACCAGGCTTATGGAGCTGTGTAAGCCTTAATGCCAAGATGTCCTGCCTCTTTAGGGTTTGGACTATGTGGTCCGTGAGACCAGCTATATGATATCAGTGATTTCAGGAGCTGTCCAGACAGTGTTATTGAGTCAGAGCCTCTGAATGATGTTTCTTACCTCACTCAAGGCTTTTTTCAACTGAGTGAATCATTTGCTCTTGATCAAATGAATACTTTCTCTCATCGAGGGTTCAAGGGTGTCTTATCTTTCTGTCCTGACCAAAAAGTAGTGCTGACCTATCCAAGATGACAAGTAAATTGAGTCGCACAGGAATATGAACTTTCACAACAGACCTGCAAAAGAACATCAACAAGAAAATCCAACACAAGCAGAAGATTCAGTGGATTAGTTTGCAGATGCATTTCCAAGTGGTCATATTCAGAGTTATTTAACTTCAGCTTCTCCTTCTTCTTCAGCCCATGTCGAAAGAAGTGTGTGCCTCATGCCTGCAGCCTGTCTACGCCATGGAGCGTGTGGTCACTGACAAAGTGTGTGTGCACCGCTCATGTTTCTGCTGCTGGGTCTGTGGGAGGAAGCTGAGGTGAGTGGTAGGACCCAGGTGCATTTACTTTTAAGGGATATTCAAATAGTTTCCATCACAATAGGCCAAGGGTAATTCCAAAAGGGCAGGCTTCAGGAAATGAAAAAGTGCTGACAGTTTCGCTGGTATGATCTTCCTCTCCACCACTAGAGTCTGAAGACTGCTCACCTTAACCTGTAGACACCTGTGGATCAGAAATCTGCATGGTCTTGCAAGGGTGAGCTGGAAATAAAAGAAATGTTTACAGCTGGGGAATGCTGACATGGAACACAATTGCAAGAGTCATTTGGGTGCCTCACATGCTCATGGAGTCAGGCAGGTTGGACGGTACCTCTAAAAGTCTCTACCCAGCCTCCTGTGGGTCCAAGGAGGGCAGGTAGCTCAGGAATGTGTCCAGCAGAGGTGCCAATGGCTCCAAGGATGGAGATTCCATAGTATCTCTGTTGGGACCCCAGGTTCAAGATTTAACTACCAGAGAAAAGGTTTTTTCTTATGTCTCATCATAATTTCGCATGTTACACCTATTCCCATTGCCTCTTACCTGTCACCGCCCACCTCCAAGAGCACTCCAGCCCTGTCTTCTCTATAACCACCCATAAAATAAACACACAGAGCAATGAGTTCCTCCCTCTTAACCTTCTCCTTATAAGACCTAGCTAACTCACCTCTCAGCCTCTCCTCAATGACACGTTGCAGGCCGCCTGACTACCTTGGTGGCCCTTTGCTGGACTCCTTCCAGCATGTCAATAGCTTCCTTGCACTGAGGAGCCCAAAACTGGACAAATTACCCAACTTGTGGTCCTACAAGTGCCAGATGCAGAGGAATGGTCACTTCTTTTGGCCAGATGGTTGGGCTCTTGCTAATGCAGCCTAGGATCTAGGTGGCTTTTTTGTCACAAGGGCACAAGGACTGCTG
>JAVSBS010012410.1:28241-38707 GCA_033124195.1 Coracias cyanogaster
CACTACAAGTAGTTATAGAGAACTAAATGTGTTAAGAACCAAGAAGAACAAGAACACCTGTTCTACACGGACTGGAGAATACAGAGGTAGTGAAAAGACTGGGGGTGGGGACATGCCCGAAGGGAAGCGAGGGGGCAAGGTGTCCCAGCGAGTAGCTGCAATTCAGCAGGGCAAAGCCCAGTTGAAGAGAGGCCCTGCCTCTGCCTCCTCTTCTCTAGTCCTGGAGCCTGTGAAACCCCTGCATCATGGTTCACTTATTGCCCACCACGCCACACAGCAAAACACTAAGCCCACCAGCTGGATGTACCTGGGGGGCAGAGGGGGTTGCATCCTCTCAGGAAAAGAAGGAAACAAGGTCTGTGGGTCTCTTAGCACATCGAAGGAAGGCGGGACAATGCCTGCAATGACAGATGACAAGCCTGAACTGACCATAGCTACCCCAGCTACTGCAGGAGACAAGCATCATCTTGGAGAGAGAACGAACAGCCCACAGCCCATCTGTGTGCCACAAGAGCCTGAAAACAGAAACACCACAAGCATAGACACAACGTGTGGAGCTGAGGGTGGTGATGCCGTTGAAAATGAAGCTGAAGAAGCCCATTGCTTCTCTGGAGTGTCAAGCTCCCTGGAGCCAGAAGAGCTGAGTGTATCCCCTGAGATCACTGAGCTGGTGAATGAGGAATCAAAGGCAAACACCAAGGAGTTCCCCAGGAAACAGATACCAGTAAGTTTGGGGGAAAATATAAAGCCATCCAGCATAAGTCATTTGCCTGGATTTGAGAGCAAAGGGGCAGAATTTGAGAAGACAAAAGAAGTGAAACCAGTAAGTACTTCAAGGTTTTTGGAAAAGACTGGTCCTGAGCATACATCTCAGGAAAACAAAGCAGAAAAGAGCAAAGTGTCTTCATCTGGTTTGTCAGATGAGACAGATGACCACAGTGTGTCCTGTCTAGAAGAAACAGAACCTCAGAGCACGTGTGGCCCACTGATAACTAACCCTCATGAAGATATATTGAGACATGATGTAAAATCACCTGGCAATGATCTCCCAGAATCAGCAGACACACCTCTGAAAGAAGCCTGTGCCACTTGGCTCTCACATGATGAAGTCAACAACACCAGAGAAGTTCTTAGTGGAAACATCTTTCACATTTCTGAGCAACCAGCCAAGACATTAGACTCTTCCAAACCAAATATAACCTTGGACAAATCTGGAGGTCATCCAGTGGATGAAGGAAAAATGGATCTGAAACTTCCAGGGGAAAGTACTGTGCACACGTCAAGGCCTGGTGCCCAGAATAAAGAGACTAGAAGCAATCAAGCCTGCAGAGAGATGTTAGGTAAAGGTTTCAGGCTTGGGAAAAACCCCTTCACTACACTTTTTGGTTCTGAAGATAAAGGCACCATTCCCAAGAAGGAAACGACAACCCCAGGGAAACCCATGAAGCCCCAGTCAGCCCTTGCCACTTTGTTTGGTTACTCCTCAGAGAAGAAACAGAGTCAACAAGAAAAACCTGCAAGATCCTCAGAACAAACAAATATTGACAACAGGCCAGAAAAGCCCCAGAACCTCCTCAGCTCCTCTAGTCAAGCAAAACAAAAGGCCTCTAAGAATGATCGGCTGCCACTGCAGGGAGAGATGGACATCTTCCCTAAACATATCCAGGAGAACTCTGGAGGCTTCTCTGAGTCTACTGAGAGCAAGGAGACCAATGTCCTGTTGTTAGCTCCTGGCTCAAACACTTCATGCAATGATAAACATGAGAGAACTGAACTTGACATTTGTGACCAACTGCCTTTAAATAGTCAAGTTCAGCAGCAATGGGATAGCTGTTGGTCCTATCTCATGCCAGCACAGGAAAATCAGAAAGAAGCTGCAGAAACCTCAGAAGGTGAAACAAACCTTCAACATCCTCCTCCAGAGCTTATGCCTGAAGTGGATAACAGAAAAAATCTCATCAGGGAAGGAAAACATCATGATACTCATCTACTAGATATTCAGAACCTGTTAAGTTTGGATGTCCAGGACACAGTGAAAGAGGATGGGATATTTTTTTCACCAGGCAATTCAGAAAATTTACCCAAGGAAGCTGAGCTTCAGTTAGACAACATGGATTTTCTGGAGGACAATAACTTGCTCTTTTCAGGAGGACAAGATTTTCCCAGTGTAACAAGTAAAACCCCAAATTCAGACTTGCAAAATTCAGAGGCCAAAACTCCATCTTACTTTGATCCAAATTCTTCAGAATTATGCCAGGGAATCCCAGCAGAAACAAATGCCCCACTAGTGCTGTGGGACACCTCCAGTCTCTCACTTCTTGATGGACAGGGCGAGATTAGTATTAGAGACATGGAAGGGATTCAGAGCTGTGCACTGCTGCAGCAGTTGAATCCACAGTGCCAGGCTCAAAAGGCTGTAGAAGATACATTTGAACTGGGTGTCAGTGCTGAAGGCTCAACAAACGAGCATCTCTCTATGCAGAAAGACAATTTTCCCTTAGTGTGCATGCTCACCAGCCATGCTTCTGAAACCTTTAATCAGGGTGTCTTTGGTCATTTCAATGTTGATTCAACCACAATGGGCCAGGAAACTCCCGAAAAAATGAACAGGAGCAGACAAACATCAAGAGATGAAGAAGATTAAGGAAGTCTCTCTTCTGCAGACCAGAGAGTGTTAAATGATGATCTTTTAGATAAGGAGTTCTGTATATAATTGAAAAAAAAAGAATTAAAAAGCACATGCCCCTGCAGCACAAGTCAGCTGATATGGGACAAAAATTGATCCCTGAAATTAGTTTAGAAATCCCCCACTCCTCCATTACAAGGGGAGCACTCAATCCCCTCATCCAGGTCATTGATAAAGATATTAAACAGGACTGGCCCCAGAACTGAGCCCTGGGGGACCTCACTTGTGACCAGCTGCCAACTGGATTTAACTCCATTCACCACAACTCTCTGTGCTTGGCCATCCAGCCAGTTTTTAACCCAGTGAAGAGTCCACCTGTCTACATCATGAGCCATCAGCTTGTTCAACAGGATGCTGTGGGAGATGGTGTCAAATGCCTTAACAAAGTCAAGGCAGACAACACCAACCACCTTGCCCTCATCCACTAGGCGAGTCACCTGGTCATAGAAGGAGATCAGGTTGGTCATACAGGACCTAGCCTTCGTGAACCAGTGGTGGCTAGGCCTGATCTCCTGGTTGTCCCACACTTGCTGCATGAGTGCATCCAAGATGAACCTCTCCATAATCTTCCCAGTACCGAGGTCAGGCTGACAGGCCTGTAGTTCCCCAGATCTTCCTTCCTGCCCTTCTTGTAGAGGAGCATCACATTGGCACATATAGACAACTATGTTTAGACATCCAGAGATGAATCCAGCCCAAAACACCATATATCTTTTCACCGTATGGCTTGCCTACACTTCATAATCATGATAGCTCACTCACTTTATTTCTCCTTCCGTAGACCGCAAAATTGCTTCACATGGGGGGTTGCCATCATTAGCCTCATTGTATGATAAGCAAAATGACCTTGCCAAGGTGGGGCAGAGAAGGAAAGGGAACCCATGTGTCTTGAAGTCTTGGGAGCATTGTTACATTCACTCTCCCTGTGTGGTTGCAGACTAACCCTCCCCTCCTGCCCTTTGCTGCCATAACATAAATGTTATAGGGGTTAACAATTACACTGATGATAAACAAGCTCACCTGAGGCATTGAAGGGTCAAAGAAAGAACACGTTATGAAATGGATCACGGAGCATATCACTTCACCTATTTTAATCAGCTGTCTGTAAAATCAAAAAAGCAAAACAATAAAGAAAACAAGGAAGAAGATGTGAAAATCATTAATTTTCCAAATAAATTTTGAAAAACCCACATTCCTGCCTCACAAGTGTTGAAATAACCCTGGCTCTGTCAGATCTACTGGAGGAGTAAAGCTACTTAGGGACCACAACTCCTGCAAAGCAGCATCATCAGTGCTCTGTGCAGGGAGACAGTTCAATCAACAAGAATCAGGGAACAGAGAGATGTCCTTGAAGGTTACATGACTCATTAGATGCTGAAGTCGGTCTCACCTTGGGATGGGGCAAGAGACTTCAGAGAGAGGTGCTGCCATCTCACAGCCCTGCCTGAAACCTGGTCAAGCTGTGTTTAGACATGGAGAAATGAGATCTAAAGGCTTGCAGGGATCAAGGACCTTTCACGGACGCAGTGGGAAGGGGTTGGCCTGATACCTGTGCCAAAGATACTCTGAGTGACACCCCAGAGCAAGTTGTCACCAGCATATGATACCCATAAACCTGGCCTCTCGCTGCCAGCACTGAGAGGAAGAGGGAAAATGTAGGAACACCACAGCTGGTGGGTACAAACCCATTCTGGCCACAGTTCACCTTGTGCTGGCTTCGACTGGGACAGAGTTAATTTTCTTCACACAGTGCCTGCTGTGGGGCCGTGTTTGGGATTGGTGCTGGAAACAGCATTGGTAGCACAGGGATGGGTTAGTTACTGCGGAGCAGGGCTCACACAGAGTCAAGGCCTGCTCTGTTCTCACCCCACCCCACCAGTGAGGCTGGGGGTGCACGAGAAGCTGGGAGGGGACACAGCTGGCACAGCTGGCCCCAGATATCCCACACCATAGGACGTCATGCTCAGCTGGGGGAACAAGAAGGGAGAGTTGGGACAGTTGGAGTGATGCTGTTTGTCTTCTCAAGTCACTGATAGGTGTGATGGAGCGCGGCTGTCCTGGGGATGGCCGAACACCTGCTGCCGCCGGGAAGTGGTGAATGGATTCCTTGTTGTGCTCTGCGTGTGTGTGCAGCTTTTGCTTTCCTGTTAAACTGTCTTTATCTCAGCCCACAGGTTTTCTCACTTCTACCCTCCAGTTCTCTCCACCATCTCACCGGTGGGGTGTGAGGCACCGACTGCGTGGGGCTGAGCTGCTGGGGTTAAATCCTGACAACACTCCCCAAGAGCAAGGGAATGCAGGAACTTCATAGCACCGCTGAAAGCATCCCCTGGGGGTTGTCCCCGTGAGGGCACTGGGCACAGCACCCTTCTCAACCCATCTCAGCTGCAGAGAAGCTAACCCCTTTGTCCACAAAGCCGCGGAGGGTCTGATGCCGTTGGAAACCAGCACACGTGTCTTCATCTAACTTCACACAAGGGAAAATTTAAGGCAAACTAGACCAGGACAAAGTTCACAAATGGTCAGGGCGCACAGATAAAATGCAGCCAGCAGCAGCTTCACTCCACCAAAGCGAGGGAGCAAGAAGTAGTTGTAATTAAGAGCTGTGAGGTTTTCAACCAGGCCACTGGGAACCTCCTACTATTTCTCACTGTGGGCAGCAGCTTGAGTCGGTTCCTCCTCACCCCAATTGCAATTCCAGCCCATCAGGGCATTTTTCACTCCAAAATGGAGGAACTACATTGCTCATGACATGAGACACGGGAGTAGAAAGGGTAAATCAAGGTTAAGGAGAAAAAAATTGTCACAATTCCCCAAAACTGATGGAAAAAAGAGATGGTCACTGAACTAGGTTCCTTAGTCTTTGGCTTACATTCCCAGTTCCTGGATGACTTCTTTTTGATTTAGTTGGACTCTCTGAAAACCTAAAATAATGCTAATTCCCTCCTCTGTAAAGTACCATACAGGAGCTAAGGAAATATTATTAGGAAGTGAAACTGCAGCCTCACCCGCTTGCACAGCTATACGTACAAGGGGAAAGATGTAGACAGAGAAATGTAAGAGTTACCGTGTCCCAAAAATAATACTGCAGCCTCAGCAAAGCCTGGGTCTCTCCTCCACTGCAGGGGAAGGCTGTTCGTGGGTCACGCACAGGATCTGCCACAGAAAACACCAGCACCTCGTTAACCCCTTGGAAAACATCTCAAAGGCAGGAAGCTTAAAATTCAGGGCTGTTCTGCAGCAGGGGTGTCTGCTTTGGGGGTACAAAAGATCGTGCCCTGGTCTTCCTTTAAAACAAGGGCAGTATCAAATATTAAAAATGACTAAGAGGATGTTTTCCACCCAGCCGCAAGGGGTAGAAATTCCCTCCACGCAGGAAATTTACTTTCCTTTGCTGTATGAGTGAACAGAGGCTTAATTACAGTCTGGAGGGCAACCGCTGCCTTTGGAAGGCCTCCATGGTTTGAGGCTCAGTAAGAGACACCTCTTACTAAGTAGGATTTCAGGGGAGCAACTGCCAAATTAATCTTTCTTACCCTTCTGTCCCAAATCCTCCATTGTCGGGATACACCCTTCTTCCACCCCTGGAGCCAGAGGCATTAGCTGATCTGCCATCCGCAGCGTTGGCCGGACCTTCGCCTCAGATTCCACCGCTTTTCGGAAATGGGTGTAGACATCGGGCAACCTGCACAGGTTACAGCACCATCAGCTCGCGCAGGATGGCTCCCCTGGGCCCTCCACACAACATCTGCAGATGGAGGGTCAGCTTTCCAGAGCTCCTGTTTGTGATGCATGTTTGTACAGTGCCAGGCACAGAGGTAGGTGCCTCTGGCGCTACCGGTGACCACAACTTCAGTCCTTCACCCATCACTTCTGATGCAAATGGCGCCTTTTAAATTTAAAGTGTGTCCTGAGGGGGCAATCCCTGAGGCTCAGCTTTATCTCACCTCTTTTCTGATTACCCACAAGGCTGGTATCAATGTGAAAATTTGCAACCTCTTGCTGCCTCTTCAGCCAGAGAGAAACAGGCATTTTTATGGCCTGACTCTTCTGCCCTGTTCTATGCATTTTCTGTAGGATAGCATGAATCACTCAACTCCATCAACTACACCTCAAGTGACTATTGAGGGAGCCATGAAGAGTCCCCGCAAAAAAGCTGCATTTCGCCAGACAGGGTGATGGACCAGTCTGGTCCAATGTCACAAGGACTCTGGGCGCTGCAGGCCGAGTGTCCAACCTGTGCCGGTGGAAGGGCAAAGATAAATTGGTCCCTCAATAAATGGTCAAACAAACCCCTCAGCTTTATGGATATTGAAGAGTAAATCCCACAAGTACAGAGCGATGAATGTGCCCCTTCCCCTTGAAGGGGGACGGATGGGACAGTGGAGAAGCAAGCGGTACTACGGAGCAGCCCACCTGGCGATAGACCCGAAGGGAAGGTCATCCCGATGATACAGCGTGGATGCCCAGAAGGTGTGAATCTTCACCCCGTGCTGGCCACACACCTGCCACACTCCCTTCTCCACATCCAGCTCCTCCTGCGTGGCCTGGGGAGAACAAACTGCAGGGAGGCCTCGGCCACATGGCCTCAGCTGCCACAGGCACACACACCTTGGTCCTTGGTCTTGCTCTCCTCCCTCATCTCCACGTTCAGCTTCACCCCTTTACAGAGAGGTGCACACAGACAAACTCTTGAGTGTTTCCTTCTGCCAAAGCCAACAAGAGTTTCACACTCCATCAGTAATGCCAATGACAGAACAAGGACCTCCTTGATGTAGGAGGTCGCAGATCTTCTAAGTTGGCATGTGGGTGCTGTCAACTCACCATGGGCCTTCTCTACACTCGATACAATACGGCCCCGGCAGCGAGCTCCCTGTGCAAAGAAGCGCCAGGAAAAGGCAGCTTGATGCAAACAGAAGGAGAAATGGACTCAGCTGACCTAAATGCCAGTTGCCAGAAACTCCTCTTCCTCAAGACGCAGCATTTGCAAGTGATCAATCAGAAATAGCTGCTGTCATTCAGCAAGGACTCCCACCCAGACACCTACCCCATCCCAGGGCTGGCCACTTTCCCCCAGGTTAGCAATACCACAGACAAGAAAGGCTCTGAACACACAGGACCTGCATCACCACTTGGTGGTGGAAGAAACCTCCACCACCTCATTTTATCTTCTCACAGTGTCACTCAAATATTTCCCTTACCTCTTCATGGAAAGCCACAGCACTGACAGAGCCCAGCTGAGTAATGAGATCACGGACCACATCTTCTGGCTTCCCCTTCCTCACAACCAGGGTACTGCAAACACAAAATATCGGCCTGAATCAGGTCTGATGTGATTGTTGTCCGTGTGTGCAGGAGGCCCTAGTCCCAGCCCAGGCATCCCTGTACTACTTGTCTAGGGAGCATGGACAGTATGTAGAGGCAGACAGGCAAGATTCAACAAGCTTACATTTTTGGGGGCCCAGTGAACAGAAGTGTAAGCATCTGGGGCTGAGTTTGTGTCAAACATGTCTCCACCAACCCAGATGCCTCAAAAGGACGACTGGGCAGAAAGCCAGGCTGTTACCTAAGAGTAAACCTACCAGGTCTGTTCATCCTGACACACTGAGGCTGAGATTCAATAACCGATTCCTCTTTCAATCCCCTTCACAGGTCGTGGTGGCCTGCGGACAGACCCCTCTCCACTTTCATGTGGGTGCCTGCAGGGGAATTCTTTCCTCTGAACACTCTGCTCCCGACAGAGTCAACAAAGCTTCCCTCCCACCTTGCAGCCTCACCAACTCCCCAGCAAAGGAGAAATCCCTGAAGACCCTCTGCCTACAGCACAGCCTCCCAAAGAGATTGGGTTTAGCAGGAGAGGGCATGCACACACTTAGCTCTCCAGTCTCAGAAGCCAGGATCCATGTTGGTCTTTCTCAAGCCAACTCCTAGGGAAACTTGCTAGGGACAAGGAAGGACACATGCCACAGTGGCTACTGCCATTGCCTGCATCTCAGAAGACTGTCACTCATGTCTCCAACTGCCAGGACTCTGGGCAAAGCGCTCAAGGCTGACGCCCATCTGTGGTATCTGAGTTCAAAAAAGCAAAGCCCCGCATGGCACGCAGCCTGGATGGCTCTCTGCTCCCTTGCAGATTCCATAGCAGGTCTCCTGAGCAGGGGTTATGGATGGGACCTTATTGTACCAAACACAAGGGCTGTGGCTCTCTGACACGAGCCATCATCAGAGCCCAGGCTATCTGACATGATTTGACTCACAGCACAGACATGGTGAAAACAAGTAGGAAAATAAAAGCAGATGTGTTATTTGCACAGTGCTTTCTCAACTACCTGCCTTTCTTCCTGAGCGTTTCCCTTAGATCCTTCACGCTTTCCAGCAAAAACCTGAGCCGATGGGGCCCTGTCTTCGGGAAGCCGCAGCAGTGGGTGCCCAGGTAGTGCCGCGGGTCGAAGCAGTAGAGGGGAATAATGAAATCTGCGTTGCTCTGAGCCCAGTGCAGCACCTGAAAACACAGAGGGCCATGGCAGCCTCGGGGGCACGATGCAGCACCCACCTCTCCCCAGCCTGCCCGAGAGAGGGGCTATCACTAAGGAAATCCCCGAGGGGCCGCCGGCCGAGCCCTACCTGATTGTCATGGGCGCGCAGGTCGCAGCGCAGCAGGCAGATGACCGTCCTCGCTGGCCCCGACATGGTGCTTCAAGGCGGCCGATACAGCCTCACCCGGCTCGGCTCGGCCCTCCCTCAGCCCGGCCCCTCAGCCCGGCCCCTCGGCCCGTTCCCGCCTCCCCGCGCGCTTACTCCTCAGCGCGTTCCCGCCTCACCGCCCCGGTTCTCCCTCAGCCCGCCCCGTTCTCGCCTCACCGCCCCGGTTCTCCCTCGGCCCGCCCCGTTCCCGCCTCACCGCCCCGGTTCTTACTCGGCCTCCCCCGCAGGCCCATGGAAGGGCCGGTCCCGCTCCCGCTGCCCTCCCGGCTGGGGCTGTGTGGGCACAGGGAAGGCGGCGGAGCCAGAGGCCCATTTCCCTTCGTCTGGGGTCCCCGTGGGTCCCTGCTTCTTTCCATGGCAGCCTCTCACCAGAGCCCTGCCCCGGCCGCACCCAGTTATTGCTGTGTGGTTTGTTTTTGTCTGAACCTCGATAATCTCCTTATCTCCCACATAAGGGCAGCTGAGAACCAGCTCCCACAGCAGCATGGGCCGGTTGTGCTGGGGCACAGCCATGGTGAAACCAATTCCCTGCAAGGAGGGGCACTCCGCCGGCCCTCACCATTAGTTTTGATTAGTATTTAAGTGCCAAGGCCGCACCCTCACCGGGGCTAGCGAGCGAGCCAGCTCTGTGGAGGGCTCGCTCACCTGCTGACGAGCAAACAGGGAGCTGGAGATGAGAAATAATTAATGTCTTTGATTCCCGGTACTGGTAGAGGTGGCTGAAGTGAAAGGCTTGCCTCGTGCTATGGTTTCTGTAAGTCGACGCTGGACACCAGTGACTACACATCTCTTATGCACCGAATTGTCCCTCAGGATCCTTTTTGTTTAATTTGATGGCTTTCACAACAAGATGAAATGCAAAAAAAAACAAAGAAACAAACCCTGCTTGGCTCAGAGGTTTCCAGCTACGTAGAGTCATTATAACGGTTTGGGTTGAAAGGAACCTTTCAAAGTCATCTAATGCAACCTCCCTGCAGGGAGCAGGGACATCTGCAACTAGATCAGGTTGCTCAGAGCCCCATCCAACCTCACCTGGAATGTTTCCAGGATGGGGCATCGACCACCTCTCTGGGCA